>BQNB010091003.1:0-26992 GCA_026074375.1 Tanacetum coccineum
TCATCATACTATCGTTCGGGTTATCATAATTAAGAGGTCATGTAGTGACGTATGAGGAGCTAGGACACTTTAAATCGTAAATCCAACAACTCGTCGATACGCCACCCCGAAGAGGCCTCATTATTAAACTCCCTAGTAATATAGTACTTTGATTAACTAATACCACATATAATTCTATATAGCTACATCACCATCTAATCGTTTTAGTGAAATCATATTTATAAAGTAAAAACGTTTATAAGTATACTTTAGTAAAACTGGCGTAACTTTCTAGTTTTTAGTCCGTTTCTTTCGTTTCTTACGTCCACGCCTTCGTATTAAGACGAGTTATCAAAATATAACATTTTCAAAATTTGAGTTTTTCTGATGAATAGTGATTTTACTGTTCATAACAGCTATATATTTATTTTTATAGATTTAGTTATCGTAAATCTCGTAAATGTCGTAACTTATTCGTTTTAACTCCGTTTTTAGCGATTCTTTCGAGTACGTTCTCGTATTTAAAAGTTTTATCATATTAATGATGTTTTAAAAATATAAGTTTCTGTGGTGAATAGTAATTTTTATAAAAATAGTTTTATAAAAGTATATATTTAACGTAAACTTGAAATCGTCGTATCTTTTTCGTTATAAATCGGTTTTTCGAGTTTCTTATCATTTTGGAATCGTCATGAGGTGTACTATCTTATAAAAATATAAAATGACCAGGTGGGATGTCGAATTCAAACAGAAAGTTTGGAGGTTTTTCATAAAAACATGTTTTAAACTTCATTTTGTACTTTTCTATTTAGTAGATTTCCACAAGCCTTTTATAATTATATATATCATATGACTTACATATATTAGAGTCCAAGATCCATATTTACATTCATATAACATGTGTACAAGTTCATAAAATTATGTTTACAAGAAAAATCCACTTTTACAAGTTAAACATATCCTAAGTGGTGATTTACTATATAGAACTCATATATGCATAAAATGATGAATGTAAAGACATAAAGGGTTTTAGATAACCTTATTATGATGTAGGATGATGGAAAATATGGTCTAAACACTTGTTTAGATGAAAAACCCAAGCTTACACAACCAAGAAACCCTAATCCACTATAGAAACCCTAATCTTGTCTTTCTTGCTTCAACACTTGAAAATGGTTAACCAATGCTTGGAAACATCTTAGTATATCTTAGGATGGATGTGTAATGGCTTGTATAGGTTGTAGAAAATTTGGTATGGATTATAATAAAAGGGGTGTTTGAGCCGTGGCCTATAGAGAGCCAAAAGGGAAGGTTTTTGTGATTTTTACTAAGTGTTTTGAGTTGTATGAGTTATCTCTCACTTGTTACTTGCATTATATAAGTTAGAATGGTCAAAAGAATGCAATAGTAGTCCAAGACATACTTCATGGTCTTAAGGAAGACTAATGTGGTCAAGGGAAACAAGGTAAGGCTTGGTTTAATTAGCTAGGTGATGTACAAGCCAAGTTGGTGTAAAATGTGTGCTCCTTGTCCCTTCTTGTTGTTGTAGACGTGAGCTAGGGGGGAGGTCTTCTAGAAGCCTTTTGATTTTTAGCAACATCTCTAGTTCATTTTATGTAAGTTGCTAGTTGTAGGTTTGATATAAAAAGTGTTTACTTGAAAGTATTCATGTAATGTTTTATTTTCTTATGAACAAAAGGGAAAGTAATATTAACTTGGGTAAAATTTAATAAAACTTTGAGTGTTGGGTACAATCGTGTATATTTGTTGAAGCGTAGATAACTTTTGGTGCTTCCGGGTATGCCTAAATGTATTAATTGCGAAACGTAAACGTTTTACGTAACCAATAAAAATAAAATATAAAAAGTTGATTATTACTTTCGTAAAAATAATATATTGCTTGCTTGACGAAAACTTTAATTCGTTTGGTGTCCGTTTACGTTGATTGGTGATTCTTAATTTACGCGATTTAACTTAACTATTAAAATTAAAAGTAAACGCGTACGAGAAATTTTTTTTTTAGCAAAATGAATGACGTCGTAAATGACCTGAAAATACGGAATGTTACAATACGAATGTGGATTCAGGGTTTTGATTTCTTTATCTATTAAGGTGACGATGACAGTTTTTTTGCAATTATATTGTTTTGAAGCATAAACCCGTATCCTGGCGAGGCAGCCACACGTGGACTGTTGCTACAACCACGTCGTGTGTTTGAGACTCCTTATATATTTGTATCTCTGAGCCTAATTTGTTTCTGTATATGGTTGCGCTTCTTTTGTATTGTTTGAGAAAAAGTAAAAGGAGTATGTTATTTATAGCATTTCGGGTTCATATCGGTAAAAAACCAAAATTGTTGATAAAATGTACTTAACTAAAGAAATATAGCAAACCGAAGACCAGGTCGTGATCCTGAAGAGACACGGGAAATAGAAGAGAATGTCATGAAACTGAATTTGTTGGAAGTTCTTTTGGTTGCTCATCTTTCTTTATGTACGTCAGTTACAGAATTGAGGTGGCCGATTTTATCAAATATTGGACCTTACAGCATTAAAAACCTATACCGACTAAAAAAATAAGGGGAGTAATAACTTTGTATGCAAACATCCCGCCGCGAAGCGCGAGCCTAAAAACCACGCTGCTTACATTTGTGTTTAGGGTTATCTCAAATTAATTTTCCCAAATTAATTGTGCACCTTAAAAAATGAATAAAATTTTTAGATAAAGCTTATCATATTACCATCACTTAAAATTATTATTACAAAAATTAAAAAATTATAAATTAATTAGTTATTGATGAAATTGACGTTTTGTAAAAAGTAAAAAAAAAGTTGTAAAAATTGTGTTTTTTCTTAAACTGTGTGTTTTTTTTAAACAATTATTTTGAGACGGGGAGAGTATATTTGAAATATCAATAGATCACACTTGTTATTGCCAGAATTTACTCGCAATTTCTTAGTTGTAATCTTGGAGAATGTTTCACATCATCAACCAACACCGCTAGATTAAAAGCTTTCTGATTTTGTTTTGTTATTGTTTCGTTAATCATGTAAAAGATTAAGGTTGGATTTTATTTGTGTTATAGATAGATTTAGGCCCCGTTTGTTATATATCTTTTGACTTAAAGTAATAGACTAGACTCATTGTAATCAGTGAAAATATAATCCCATAGACTGATTCCTTATCAAATAGATCACTTTCAACATGAGACATAAATTTCTCTCATTTGTTTAAGAACTTTTATTCTTACAGTAGACATGGACCACACATTTTACACTCTTTGATTTATATATATATATATATATATATATATATATATATATATATATATATATAGAGAGAGTAAGGATCTAGTGAAAAGTAAATTAAAATAAGAAGTGGTAAGAAGTGACTTAAACCACACATTTGAGATACAACGACTTGAATTAGATGCATTTTTATTCATTTAGATGCACCATTTAGAGTTTTGAAAGTTAATTTGATATGTAGATGGTGCAAATTGAATTTTATTATTTCGAGGCATGCAGAGGAACAAAAAAGAAGAGAAATCATGAAATGCATTTATGCATCTAATTAAAAGCTAGAAAACACATTATGATGCATTATAATGCATCTAAGATTATAGATATGCATATAATTTAATCGTGCTTCTCGGTATGCGGTTTAGTTACTTCTTATCCTTCTTATTTTAAGAAAACTTCTCATTTGATCCTAACTATATATATATATATATATATATATATATATATATATATATATATATATATATATATATATATATATATATATATATATATATATATATAGGGGACCGTTCTTTGCAGAACCATTTTTTTGTACAGAACCTACAGAACCACTTTAAACCAATTAGAATTTAGTATCATTACTTTTTTTTATTTAATTCAAAAGGGTATAATAGTCAAAACACATTTTGACTTTTTTTGAATTTTTTAATTAAAAAACGTTTTTTTAAAAACCTTTTAATTTTCGGAATTAATTTTTTTATTTTATTTTATATATTTTTTTAGTATATACTGTTTTCAAAAGAAAAAAAATGAGTGCATATATGTTTTTTTTAATATTGTAAATTCCATGTTTCTAGTGTACATTTTTAACTTAATATGGTAATTACACATATGTTTCTTGTGCACATTCTTTAATCTTCAAAATTTATAACACAAAATATAGACAAAAATTGATATCAAATGAAATACATTTCAAATACAAATAACAAACCAAAAACATAAATACATAAACAAAATTTGATATCAAATGAAATACATTAGAAATATAAATCCAACTATATCCATGTTGTTCAAAAACATGTGTGCACTCTTCGAAAAACATATGTGCACATTTCACTTTCTCTCTCAAATTCATTAGAACATATGAGTACCCTTGCAAGAACATATATGCACGCCTTTCGATAACATATATGCACAACTTCTAAAATTACAAGTGCCTTCGTTGATCATCTTCATCACACGTCGTCTTTTCTATGAGTACCCTTTTAAGAACATATGTGCACGATGCACTTTCTCGTCAAATTTATCAGGACATATATGCTCGTCTACCAAAATCATATGTGCACGCTTCAATTTTTTGTAAGCATCTGATCTTGCTTAAGAAAAACATACATGGTTATTATAATATTTAAAAAATAATATATAAATTTTAAAATTATAAATCTTAACAAAACCAACTCATTCTGAACATATTTTGTCGCATGTCTGTTGTACATAATAGAAAACTGATTCAATATATATAAACAACAACTAGTTGGATAACGTGTCGCATACTCGTATACCTAATATTTTGATATATAAAAACTAGAAAAAACACAGAGATAACTAAAAGGGTCCTGATTCGTATGAATTAAAGAAGAAATATAAAAAATTGTTGAATGGGCGTGCTACATTATCAAATACCCGATGGTTCACGACCCGTAAGAAAAAAATTGTCCACATATTGCACCATCATCCAAAATACATATGCGGCTGATCTCATATACTCCAAGCTTCTCTTGTTCAACGGCCTTTATGGTCACGTAAAAAAGATATCTTGAGGTATTTGCACTCCATGACTTTAGAATCACTTATGTTCTTGTTAATTTGTGCTAATTCTAGACATGGGGATTATAAGCGGATAGGGGTTTTTTTTGTGAGAGAATGGGAGAAGATGATGAACAGTGGATGTGGATGTGGATGTGGATCTGGTTTAATTCATGACCATAATTTCTAAGCAGGCACAAACAACAACGAATTAGATTATGAACATGTTGTGGATGTGGATCTGGTTTTTTTTGTTGGAGCATGTTGTGGTGGCTAAAAATGATGAATTAGGGTTTGAGGGAGACATGTGAGAGAGAGAAAATGATACAGATATTAAATTAATTAACCGTATCATTGCTAAAATCCTGGGACAGTTTTGGAAAAGTAAAATTTTGAAATTCCTTAAATGCCCCTGAGTCATTTAAAAAAGTTTAATTACCATTCCTTCTAATTACATTAATTACAATAATGACACAAATGATCTCATCCATTAATAAAAATGATCTAATGGTTTAAATTGGTTCTGTAGGTTCTGTACAAAAAAGTGGTTCTGCAAAGAAAATGCCACTATATATATATATATATATATATACATATACATATATATATATATATATATATATATATATATATATATATATATATATATATATATATATATATATATATATATATTATCTTAAATCAATTAAAATTTTGAATAAAATATATCTTTTTAAGAAATATCAAACAATATTTTGCACTATCATTTATTTTCTTTCTTGTACTTTTCTTTCAAACCAATATCAAATCCGAATCTAATTCAAACCCTTTTACAAACCAAACGGACCCTTAGTGTATTTATGCATTGTTTTCTTAACGATACTTAATTACATAACAAAGTACAAAGTTATTGCCTTTTTCTTCTTGTTTTAGTAATTAGGTTTCAGTTGTTATGGTTGGCTAACTAATTCACAAAGTTTAAGCTTGTTTTCATACAAACACAAATTAAGTAAAACCTTTATTTTGTTTAATAAGTTTAACAAGGTTTACGAAACGCGAGTGTTCATTAAGGATGGATGTGGCTCGGCGGGGTGTGTGTGCACGGAAGTATTATATGGGACAAAACCTTATATTTGTAGGTTTCTTTGGCATTAGCAATAGTAAAGCATTAGAGAGCCTGAATGGTTATCAATAAGCAGAGGAAGAGTAACATATAAGTTGACAAAAAAGTAATGCCGCAAAATTATAGTACACAAAAACATCAAACAATACGATCTTACATGTAACTCGGCTATAAACATTCAATTAACTTTGAATAGTATAGTGTGTTTTTTGGCTGAAAAGTTCCATCTACTTTCTACACTTTTGTTTATGAGGTTGGTCTCTCCTGCATGTCATTTACGGAGATGCAGTGATTTAGCCTTCCAATTCAATTCTTGAGCCTGCCAATGCAATGCTACAGCCCGATGAATCAATCCGTTAGCCAGCCGATGCAATACTTCAGCTTGGCCTTCGATCGCATTAGCCTTCCATAATCTCAATTTTAAAACACCAATGTAAAATCCAACAAAAAGCCCCTCTGATGCAACTATAACCCGCAGATTGAGCACCTGAGCCTTCTCTTTTTTGGGCATATTTCAGTTTGGCAGTGGCAAGCTGCAGGCAGCAGTAGTAGGGCAACCTGCAATCACCAATATATCTGCATGTAAGAGTTGAAAACTCAGTTTTAATCTTTATATTTTCCTAATGATTATCAGTCGATAATTAATGCAAATTTCATCATTTTAACCGTTGAAAAAAAATACTATACTGAAGGTGATTGGTTTGTTGTATTCTGTTTCTAGTATTCTGTCGTACACAGCCTTCTGCAGCCTCTAAATCGCTAAAAATTTTAATAAATTAGCGCTGTCAATAAGCGTGTAAGTAGCGCATTGTGTTTCTTTGCATATTTTCAATAAAATTGCTATTAAAAACAGTCCCAAACACCCATGTATTCAGCTGTTAAGATAATCCCAAACACCCCTGAATTCAGCAATCTAAAATAGTTAAAAACAGCCCTGAATTATAGTTCTCATTCCCAGGTCAATACGTTTTAAGGGGTGTTTGGGACTGGTTGTGGTAAGGGTGTGCCAAAGACGCAAGGTCTCACAAAAAGAAAGTAGAGAAGTAAAAAGCATGTAATCTACACGTAACACAAATAATCTACACAACGATTTAGACTACAAACATCATCCGCAAAAGAAACTATTGTACCTTTAATTAAAGAGATGGTTCTGCTATTGGTGTCCACGACATTAAAAGTACTCAGAATTAGAAGCAGCGCGCCTTCAATATTTGCACAATCCAAGGCTGTGATTGTTGAAACTAGATCGTTAATAAATCACTGATTAGAGAAAAAATGGCAGCAAAGGGTTATGTGACAGTGATAAGCTGAATTCTGACAAAAGACGCTATGTTTTCAAGAAGTCTGATAAAAAAAGATAAGACATATTGTAATGTGGCTGCCCAAATCAGCAGACATACCATTGCAATATATAATGGCATTTGTGCCAAATGATTATACATGTATGTAATTTGATGCATCAGGTAATATAATGTTTGCAGGGAACTGAATGCTACCAGTAAAACCCATGTACTACCAAGACCAAATAGGCCTATAGGCTGCAAGTCTGTAATACTTTAAGTCAGTGATAAGCAAATTCATACAATCAATCAATAATAAGATACTAATCGAACTCTAGAATGATAAATAATAGTTATGTACACTATATTTGGAGTACAAATGATCTTGCCATCTTGGATACTATATAAAGATAAAAGCTTTAGTTTCATAACAGAAATGAACACCCTTAGCCGTTACCTAATAGCTACAAATTAAGAAGATGGCATCGCACCATTTCTAACACCTAAGCACGCTAACACGATTATTTTCCCATAGATTTGATCTATTGCCAAACTGATAAAAAAAATTAGACACAGTAGCACGCCACGTTATTTGACTTAAACACAAAAAAGCAATAATTAAATTTCAAAGAGCGAGTTACTATCAGTTTCGTACTTTTTAAGGTAAAAAGTTAATACAAACAAAAACTTCAACTTGATGCAAAAATAAACTCTTATGCGTTTCATATCTGCTTAGCAGGTGTGTTCAACTAATGAATTGTCTAAAATGCCCACACCCTTTCTCATATCCTTTCCCCAAGATACATAAACATGAAAGAAGAACATACGTACATTATATGTATATTTCCAGCAAATGTATATTTGAAATTGCAAGTATAGTTTCGCCTTGTTTCTGAATCGATTCCTGTTTCGTTGCTGCAACGGTTTCTGTATGATTAAACAAAAAAAACGCATAAGGTTTTAAAAAGCAACTGTCGTTGAATTTGCTTATATGAATATCATATGCAATGAATTACCTTTGAATACGTGTTGCTATTCAAAGGTATACTAAGGTTGAAAATAAGTTCACTAATGCAAAAACCCACAATACGAATTCAAGTAATTCCATATATTAATTACCATAAACATTTTTTCATAATGAACTGCTTCAGCCATAACTCGTGGTCATACCTTTACCATAGGGTCATCAAGATCGAATGCCATAAGCCCACCCATTTCAGTACCCAAAACCCACCCACTGCCGACCTCATTTCAGCACCCCAAAGCCACCATAAGCCCACCCACTTTAGTACCCAAAACCCACCCATTGCAGAGCTCATTTCAGCACCCCAAAGCCACCAATTTCAGCAGTCTAAACCCACCCATTTCAACACCCAAACACATAATTTTCAGCTCTTAGTTCAGCAACCAAACGCACCCATTTCAGCCTTTAGTTCAGCACCAAAACCCACATGTTTCAGACACAATTTCAGCAACCAAACACACCTGTCAGCAACCAAACAACAGCCCTCATTTCAGCACCCAAAAACCACCCATTTCAGCCCTTAGGTCAGCACCAAACGCACCCGTCGCAGCCCTTATTTTAGTGCCAAAACCCGCCGTTATTTCAGCAACCAAACACACCACACCTATCAGCAATCAAACACACCAATAAGTTGGATGCCTCTCTATTCATTAGTAGCAGTGAATCTAATTTTTGGTTTTAGAAAAATCACCAGACTGTATAATGGCTCGGGTTCGGGTCATATACGGTTAAGTATTGCATGATATAAAATGTGACTTACATGATAAGCTTTTAGTAGTTTCTGGACTAAGAAGGTTGCATTACGCTGAAAGATTGAGAAAAAGATTGGTCGGTCTTTAGCATACTCGGATACAACCTGCTAGAAAAAGAAACAAAATTAATAAACTACAGAAACGTGTACAATGAAAACTAAAATAGGTAAAATGATAGCTTACTTGAAAAACAACATGTATGGAGTAAACCATTTTGTCTTCAGTGAACTCAACATTATAATCAAACTTAAACTCAAGGTTAAAGGGGCTCTAAATACGTCATTTAAACTAAACTTGAGTTGTAAAGCAACACTAAGGGTGTGTAGGTTTGCATGTTTATATTTAGTAGCAGATGTTTTTAGTCTTTTGACATTCAATTATAGATCAGTTGGCTGACCAAAATATCATTAGACTTGTGTACTAATTAAAATATATTTGTGTTTCTATCTATTTGATTTGGCAGATTCCATGTTCTCTTTGATCATGAAATCACATCCACTCATTGGTATAACCAAATGGATTTTACATCATAATCTTGTGAGCTCTCTTAATCATACGCTACTTTTTATTTGTTACATGATATCTTAGTCAAATTATGAACGAACAATCAAAACTCTAAGCATGAAGAGTTTAAAAAGGAAGAAAATCAGCTTACTGATTGCATTGTTTTCGAAGGAAACACAATGAATATCCAACGAACGGGAACTTTGCTCTATCACTCTTTGGTTCAGAGCTTTTAAGGTTTGCCCGTCGTTGTCCAGTAACGCAATGCCTGCAATGAAAGTGTTCGTCAGCGGAGAACAAAACGCAGTCTAATAGCAAATCGCAAGATCAATGCTTACCTTCTCTCTGAACACGTCCCGCCACGACACCAACCGTGTCTAAAGATTGATAGTACTCTTGTTGCAAAAAATTGTCACATATTGCAAAACAAACACTTTGGAATTGGACCGGGTTCACCATGTTCTGTTTCCATTATTTTCTTTGTTTTCATTTTTTTAGCTAGAAGCTGGGGTATCAATTCTTTGAAGCAAGTGTGATGCCAAACAACTGATATCTAAAAGTGCATAAGCCTAAACAAACGATTATCGATATTTATAAGAAGGCATGCTTTGAAACTAATTGGCTCGGCGTTACGAGTGCGGGTCGGGAATAGAATGTACCTGACCCGCCTTGGCTGCAAGCACGTAGTCGTGCTGCCTGGCCAAGATACGCGTAGTAAACGCATAAACGCTACAGTATCATCATCGCCTATAATAAACCGCAAATTAAATGCGAACATGTTTTAAAATAAGTGGTTTTCTCAACAAACCAAGCATCAGCGAACTAAGCGCAAGCCAAACGCATTATATAACATAACGATTAGCGGGCATTAAAGGGTATGCGACCCGCCATGGCTGCAAGCACGACGTCATGCTGCCCCGCCAAGATACGGGTCGATTTTACCCACCA
This sequence comes from Tanacetum coccineum, assembly GCA_026074375.1. Taxonomy (NCBI): domain Eukaryota; kingdom Viridiplantae; phylum Streptophyta; class Magnoliopsida; order Asterales; family Asteraceae; genus Tanacetum; species Tanacetum coccineum. The sequence continues at coordinate 10,644 of BQNB010091003.1, forward strand.
CGATCCAGCAACCTATCGTAGTCACAGAATAATAAACACGCAAACGCAATAGCGCCTTCACCGCCCACAATATACTAATGAAGTTAGAAAACATTGTATAATCACACAGCGCTAAGCAAGCATCAACAAAGGGTATCTGACCCACCATGGCTGCGAACACCGCGCCTTTGGTGTTGCCCCGCCAAGGTACGGGTTACTTTCACTTTAACAAACGGGTAATGTAATAGTATCATCATCGATTGTAACTTGCAAACATAATAAGCTACCATGATATAACAAAAGCAAGCATAAGCAAATGCAACCAACCATGAGCAAAACATCAACAAATCAATCATCATAACATATAACCATAAACCAATTCAGTTAACTCTGAGAATCATCAACTCAAGCCGTAACCATTTTAATCACAAATAAAGTTAACCAACATTTTTTATAAACCACAAAATTATAAACCAATTCAAGGAACCCTGAAAATCAACCGATATGCCTTTGGCCGAAGTGCAAAGATATTATATGCACTTTAGTTTCGGAAAAAGCGTAGACATCTGCAATGGTTGCAAACTAAAAAGTTTACCCTACCAAAACACGGATGTTTAGGCCTTTAGTTGAAGATTCTAAAAATCCATGTCAGTCTCACAATAACGATGTATAGTGAACCAAACCTGACTTACAAATCGGTACATTCTTCATCATCCTTAAACAAACCAACAATAGATTAAAGAGGACACGTCCGCCATGGCTGCGACCATAATAGGTCACCCCGCCAAGATACGAATGGTCTCATCTTAATCGAATCCGTTCAGTGTTATCATAGCCTGCCACAGTCCAGATTGCTATTTTTTCACTTGTGATAATTATCATAGCTTGTGGAGGTTGCTGAGGCGAGCAATTCTCGCTCTCAGCCATCCTTCCAATTTTTGCCAAGCTGTGACAAAAGCTTTCAGCCATTAGTACACACCATACCAATAGTTGCAGCAAACTGAAATGACTAACGCATCTCCTAGATGAGCTCATGATTGGTACCTTTCAATCTTTTGACTTGGCTTGTCGAGCATGGATTCAAATCATTCTTGCACGCGGTGCTTACGCACATTAAGCAGGTGGCCCAACCCGCATATGACAATAGTTAAGGATCACGAATACGTGTTTCGATTACATGATATAGTTTCGAATAAGTGTATACCCTTATTCTAATGCATTGTTTAGTATCAATCAAAAACTAAAAGCATGATCTTTCAGCCACATTTGACCTAACAAAACAACATTTTTTGGGTTTAGTTCCAGTGTAAAAGATCAAAAAGTAAATGCAAACCCTAAATTTAAAACCCACAACATGAAGCACTAATTATCGAAAAAAAAACAGAAATTCAATATTCCGAATTAAAAATTATTAACAACCATTAATCATTGATATCAGAGACTAATTATAGATTCAAGGAGAACCACTTACATGAAATTGAAGAAAATGCTCAATTGATCATGCGGCGTTAGCAAGCATCAAACAAACCCCCATTGCCTCAACTTCGAAAGCCATTAAATTCCAACATGACAAAACCCATATTCGAATACCCATATTATCATAAAAAAAACCCCAACACGAAACAACAATTGTGCCACCAAAACCACCACCACCAAGCAAAGCCCTATGGCGCATATATAATTGCAGCAACAAAGAACAACCCACAATTAAAACAAACCCTAAACCCATAGATCAGTGAGATCTGTTTTTAGAGAGAAAGAAAAAAATATTGAGAGAGGTGTGATGAAAGAGAGAAGAATGAAACACGTATGTGTTGGGAAGAATCCAGAGACCGAATGAATGATGATAGTGGGGCGGTGGAGGATGAGTCATCAATCTTGAGGATGAGTCACGGGATTCTTCAATTAACAATTGTTTTATTCGGGTTGGGTTTCAACCGGGTTTGCGGGTTTCAGGCGAGATTAGCGGGTTTCGACGGGTCGACCCACCGCTGCATTGAATGCACTAGTGTGACCCAAGTTCCGATGATTAATAAATATAATAATACCTCATCAGGATTCTTTTCACCTGACCCATAATATAAACTTACATTATAGCGATCATGGTATGTAATTCTATTACTCCGTATTTGCTTAAGAGTAATAGGTGTTGAAAGTATTAACGAGTTGGAAATATTTAATTATATAAATTATGTTGTTTAATGTTTAGTTGTTTTCTTGTTGCTTAGAATCTTTAGGTATTTTTAGGTTGTTAAGTGTCGTTGAAGGACAAAGAAGTAAAAGAAATTAGAATATAAAACATCAAAATCAGTCAAGCATGTGTAGAGGAATTTTTAAAGCTAATTTATTAATTCTTACTTTGAAATGAAAGACTGATTATTTTGTTTTTATATCTGCCTAGAGTTTTTTATTGTTCCATATTATAATTAAATGCACGAGTACTACTTATTTGTTTTGAGGGTGTTTTTAATTCTTTTTTCATTTCCTGTGAAGAATAAGCTCATAAGTTTAAACCAAGGCTGTCAAACTCGCGAGTTTACACGTAAGATCGTACGATCTTACGTGTCCACCTGATAAAATCGTGTAGGATCGGTGTAGGATCGCATCAGAGGTAGGATCGCAAGTAGGATCGTAAACTCGCGCGTAAGATCGTAGGATCGCGTGTCGATACGAGTTTACCAAATTACCAAGTTACTAACTTATTGACTTACATACTTACTAGCCCATTACTTTTTTTAGGCCCAAAAAAGAACAATACGAGTCCGCTGATCTCAGTAACAAGTATTGACGTTTCATTCCTAGATTTTCTAATCAATAAACCTAATTATCTACTTTCCCCAAATTGAAATTACATGAAACAAATTAGGGTTCTTCTTCTCATGTTCTAGTTACCTTAAGCAAAAAATTTCTTACAGGTAATTGTTGTTTTTTCTTTTACCTTTTCATAGTTTTAACTTTTAACTATTAACCTTTAAGTTTTAATTCAGATAGCTTAATTGTAGTGATACTAGTGAAGTACTTTGTTTTGAGACGTTTATTACGCATGTTATGTAATTTTATTCTGCTAAATCGTGAATGTGACGATTGAAACTTGACTTTTTGTGTTTTACTTTTACTTTGGTATTTTAAATTTGAACTTTGACATTTTCAAGAGGATATTATATAAATTTATATTTGATGATGAGTAGAAATAAAAATAGTTTGGCTCGTTTATCCGTTGCTTACAGAACATGATAAATTGGTAGGATCTTACGATCTCGATCCGATCTTACGATCTCGATCTTGTAAAGACAAAAACGATCTCAGGTGAGATCGCGATCTTGACAGTCTTGGTTTAAACATATGGATTAGCTTATGATAAGAAGAAGCCAACAATATGAGTTTGTAAGTCAAATAAGCACATGAGCCAAATAAAAACTGTTTGCCAGAATTATCACAAATAAACTCGTAAGTCCGAGTCATATATAGATTTATCAAAAGACATCTATAAAAAGAAAGTTAATAAACTCACAAATAAGCTAAAATAAACATCTCTTTAGTGTTTTTCAAAACCGCTTGTAATTATGCGTATTGCATAAAAAATAAAAAATCACTTTGGAAAAGTAAAAGAAAACACGTTATAAAGTTTGTTCTAACTCCAACTTTAAATCAAATTTATTTTGGATGTATATTTGTCCATGTAGTTTGTAAAAAGAAAACATGACTTTTTCCTAATGTGACATGATTACTTTTTAAATCCCTTTCGTTAATGTTTTGCTACGTTTTTTTATCCACAGCTGTGATGACATTAGTCTAGAATAGTAGAACCTTTTACGTGCTTGACATGAACAAAAAAGTGCAACAAAACAAGAAAAGCAAAGACAAAGATGGTAATTACATCACATCAAACATGACTTTTTTATTCGATGATGGGTTTTTGTGCAACTATGTGTTGGCATTTGTTGACAGATGAGGTGAATTTTTCATTTTTAAATTTTTTTTACACACTTTAAATAGTATGAAAAAATATTTTGAGTTTATTAACACATATAAATAAATAAATAAATAGTTATATAAATAAGTGTAAACAAAATTTAAAAAAGTAAAAGATTTTCACACTTATATGTGTTATAAATAAAAATTCACACTTTTAAATATAAAAAAATTCATAATTTGTTCACACTTTTAAATGTGGACTTTATTTTTAACACCCAATATCTTCACACATGGGAAGTAAGATTTGTATGTTATAAAATGGGGTCCACATATGAAAATGTGAATTTTTATTTGCAACACATATAAGTGTAAAAACTTTTTATGATACGGCCAAAGTTTTTGCCTTGTTAAGCTCTAATTCTCGATTTAACCATTAAATTAACATTGCTTATACACAATATACAGCCAAGAAGAGCTGATTTAGATATGAACAAGCATGTCAACAATGTTACCCACATTGGATGAGGTTGGTCAAACTATTAATGTTTAAAGAGTTGCTGTTTTTTAAACGCTAGGAGAGGGTTGTCTTTTTTACATGCTCATATACTTTTTTTCAACAGAGCGTCCCACAAGAAGTCGTAGACACTCATGAACTGAAAAGTATAACTTTAGACTTTAAACGTGAATGCCAGCATGATGATATAGTTGATTCTTTAACATCTCCAGTATACAGTGCTTCCGAATAACCCAGTGAACATTTGTTCATTATAGAGTGCTTGACAACTTATCAAATCCTCATGCATATTTACATTTTATGAGAAACTTTTAAGTATACAAATGTGAATTGATTATGGAGGTTTCATTTACAAATACATGTTCTTTACACAAAGCTAACACACGGTTACTGTTTTAGGTTAGATTAGAATTTATTATTCACATGAAAGTAATACGAAAATGACACTTTACAAATGTACGTGTTTCCCACGTTATATATCAACATCACAATAATTCTTATCCAAATATCAAAATCACCTTTTGATGACATTAAAATTCTATTGGAAGTCTAGCAAATCGAAAAAATATATACTAGTACTAGATAAAGAAAAAGAGACACCTCTCTACTTCATATTGCGTGTTTTGTCTACAACCGAAGTAATTACAATGTCATAATCCGTTTGTTGTCTGATTACATATTTTAATCATTCGGTCATCCAACAAAACATAAATATGACTCGGAATATATCTGTAGTAAATTCACGGGAACCTTTGAACAAGATCATAATTATCTCCTTTAGCATCAAACACATATACACAACAAACAAAATCCACATGTTGTCTTAAGTGACAAAATTATAATGTATCATGTTCACAAAGTGTTACGAACACGAAAGTGTCGGTCGCTTCTATAGATAACAGTCGTTAGCTCGTTAAGTGATTTTTGAAAACTTACATAGTTAGTTAGCAAAGACCCATGGATAAACCTATGCAAGCCCAAGCTCACTTGTTCATTGTAACTATATAAACACCTCTCCATGCTTTGGAGAGGTGGTTGGTTGGTTGCTCATTTTTCACACATAATACAAAGTTCTCTTATATGTTTACTTTCTCTCTCTAAGTGTTCATCCAACCCACTCTCTCTCTACCCTCACAACTAGTATGTTATTTGATTAGTCTTCAATTGGTATCAAGAGCCATGGAGTGGTGTGCTTAGTTTTTGTGTTTATTTGTTTTTTGTTCGTGTGTTTTTTTCTATAAAAGCCCCTCATTTTTTTGATTTTTTCTTGTTTTCTAAGCTTATAATCCACACTAAAGGATCATCTACACATGTAGCTTTGATCTAGTATCCTTGGATATAGGTGTGTGTGCTTAGACTCATAGAAAAATCTCTTAGTTTTGTGTCTTTTGTGTTCATTAGCTTTATAAAGGTCAAAATCTTGATTTTAAAATTTTCGGCTTAAAAACCTTAAAGTTGTCATTTTTCTTGTCCCTATAGGCTTAGTAACACTTTTGGTACAAATTTTTTTGGAAAACAATCGTAAAAAACGTGTCTTTTTTGAGTTTTGAAAAAGTGGGTTTTCGTGCAAACCGATCTAGTCATCTCCAGTGGAAACCGAACTAGCCATTTTCTTTGAGAACCGAACTAGTCATTTTCTTTGAGAACCGAACTAGTCAATTTCTTTGAGAACCGAACTAGTCATATCATTTGAGAACCGAACTAGTCATTTCATTTGAGAACCAAACTAGTCAATTTCCTTTGAGAACCGAACTAGTCAATTTCCTTTGAGAACCGAACTAGTCAATTTTCTTTAAGAACCGAACTAGTCAATTTCCTTTGAGAACCGAACTAACAACTGAAATTTCAAAATTATACGGTTTATTTCTTTGACTTGAAAAATCCCATGAAACATTAAATTATTTTCCCGGTTTTGTCAAGAATTGTAAAATCCCGTGTAGTTTCAAGAATTCAAATACTTAAAAGACACCTTAATCAAACACAATTTCTTTCTACCACCGTTCGATCCGATAATAATCTTTTAACATACAAATTTCTCAATGGCGACTCTTGCGGACAAAGCAATTCTTTCGGGTGCTGACAATCGTCCACCCATGTTGAAAAAAGATATGTATGATTCTTGGAAAAGCAGAATGAAGCTATATATGATGAATAGACAACATGGAAGAATGATTCTTGAATCCGTTGAAAATGGTCTACTCATCTGGCCTTCAATTGAAGAAAATGGAGTGACAAGACCAAAGAAATATTCTGAGTTATATACTACGGAAGCAATTCAAGCTGATTGTGATATTAAAGCCACAAATATCATTCTCCAAGGATTACCACCTGAGGTCTATGCATTGGTTAGAAATCATAAAGTCTCCAAGGAACTTTGTGCAAGAATTCAACTACTCATGCAAGGAATTTCATTGACGAAACAGGAAAGAGAGTGTAAGCTTTATGATGAATTCGATAAGTTTGCTTATAAGAAGGGGAAACACTACGTGAGTTCTACTTGAGATTTTCATTGCTACTCAATGACATGAACATCTATAATATGAAACTGGAACAATTTTAAGTGAACACCAAGTTTTTGAACACTCTTCCTCCTAAGTGGAGCAAATTTGTGACAGATGTCAATCTGGTTCGGGATTTGCATACAACTAACGTTGATCAGCTTCATGCTTACTTGGGACAACATGAATTTCATGCAAATGAGGTTCGTTTAATGCATGAACGCACTCAGATCCGCTTGCTTTGGTTGCAACCCATCAGATGACCCAGTCTCCTTATCAAACTCATCAAAACTCTTACCAAAACACTCAATTTCAACCACAAGTTTCACCATATCAGTCTCCACCGTATGGATCACCTTATCAGTCTCAACAATACTCAACTCATCAATCATCAACGCCTCTTTCAATCACTTTACCATTCAATAATTATCAATCATCAGTTCACCACAACGTTTATTCTCCATCACCATCCATCCCTCAATTGGAATATGCTCCCACAGTTAACCAACAATCTGAATTTTCCCAACCAGACCCAGGTCTAATTGTTTTAGTGTTCCAGAAAGGTGATGATCCCATTAATGCCATCAATCACATGATGTCTTTCTTGACTGCTGTTGTCACTTCCTGCTACCCCACTACCAATAATCAGCTGAGGAATTCGTCAAACCCTAGGCAACAAGCTACCATTAATTATGGAATAGTGACCTTACAACCAATTCAGGAGATACAAACGTCTTTAGCTACGGGTACTACAAGGACATACACTCTAGGAGCAAGTGGAAGCAATTCTAAGAAACAAAGGACTGTTATCTGTTACAACTGCAAAGGGGAAGGCCACATGTCCAAACAGTGCACTAAACCTAAGAGGAAACGAGATGATTCTTGGTTTAAGGATAAAGTGTTGTTGGTACAAGCTCAAGCAAGTGGTCAAATTCTACATGATGAGGAACTTGCATTTTTGGCATATCCAAGAATTCTAGAAGGTCAAACCACATAGACTGTCATTACTCACAATGCTGCTTATCAAGCTGATAATTTGGATGCATGTGACTCTGATTGTGATGAACTCAACACTGCCAAAGTTACTCTCATGGCGAATTTATCTCATTATGGTTCAGATGCTCTTGCTGAGGTACACAATCATGATAATATGAATAATAATATGATTAATCAAGCTGTGCAGGCGATGCCGTCTTCTGAATAGTCGAATGTTGTGAACCACTTAGAGACTGAAATAACCAGTAATAGCAATATCATTACTTATTCTCAGTATGTGATTGAATCACAACAGGCACCTGTTCAGAATTCTAATTCATCTGCACAACAAGATGAACTGATATTATCTGTGATTGAACAACTGAAAACCCAAGTAGTTAATTGTACCAAGATAAATCTGGAAAATAAAAGTGTCAATGATACTTTAACTGCTGAGCTTGAAAGATATAAGGAACGAGTTAAAGTTTTGAAAGAAGGACAAAATATTGATTTAAAGAGTAATGATATCGTTTCAGATTTAAGTGCACAGTTTGTAGAGATTGATCGTCTTAAACAAACTCTTTCTGAACATTTAAAAGAAAAGGAATCTTTAATGCAAACAGTTACTCTTCTCAAAAATGATTTTAAGAAAAAAGAATCTAGGAACATCGATAGAGAGATTGCGTTAGAAAAGAAGATCAAACAGCTAGATAATATTGTTTTTAAATGAGATCAATCTGCACACACTGTTCACATGTTGACGAAACCTCAGTTTTTCTATGATCATACCACTAAACAAGCTCTAGGTTTTCAAAATCTTTTCTATATGAAGAAAGCTCAGCAGTTGGAACCAAAGCTTTATGATGGTAATGTCATTAAGAATACGAGTGCTATTGTGATTCCTGACTCCGAAGAGACTCTAATGGTTGCTGAAGAGAGTCGATCAAAAATGCTTTTAAAACAACAAGATCCTATTATGTTAGAAAAGAAAGTTAATACTACACCAGTCGATTATGCTGTCCTTAATCAACTTTCTCAAGATTTTGAAACACGATTTGTTCCACAAACTGAATTATCTGCTAAACAAGCCTTTTGGTCTAAGAATTATGTGAATTCTCCAGAACCCACTCTTTCTAGTAGACCCACCAAAGTTGAGGTTCCAAAAGAACTTCCTAAAGTCAGCATGGTTAATACGAGTTTGAAGAAACTTAAATACCATCTTGCTGGTTTTGACGTGGTTGTCAAAGAAAGAACCACACCCACAACCATCACTGAGGGCTCATGGGGGTTCGAACATACAAAAGCTTGTTTTAGGGATGAAATAATTCCATTTGTAAAAGCTCTGAAGGACTTATTTAATACATTCGATCAATATTTGATTGATGAACTTTCTGAAGTCCAAAATGTCTTCCATCAAATGGAACAGGCTGTGGAACAACATCGTTTAGAGTCAAAAACATTTGAAGTTAAAATGAATCAAGTTTTGAACGAAAACGAACGACTCTTAGAACAAGTTATTAGCAAAGATATCGTGAACACTATTGTGAATTCTTCTGTGGATATTGCTTCTGTGAATGTGCATGAATGTGAAAAGTGTCTCAAACTTGAGACTAAGCTTCTCAACAAAAAGGATTTCGTTGAAAAAGAGATTTACGATAAACTGTTCAAAAGTTTTACCACTCTTGAAAAACATTGCATCTCTTTAGAAGTTGATACTCAACATAATCAGGAAATTTTTCAAAGGGACAATTATGTTTCAAATCAAAGTGCTCCAAGTTTTGATCAATTGTTTGAATTAAATGAATTGAAAGCTCAGTCCCAAGAGAAAGACACAGTCATAAAGAAGTTAAAAGAGAGAATTAAATCTCTAAGTGGAAAAATGAATGAGGATAATATTAAAAAGGACTTAGATGAGATTGAAACAATTAATATTGAATTGGATCATAGGGTGTCAAAGCTTATTGCTGGGCAAGAGCATTTAAAACAGACCTATAAGCAACTTTATGACTCGATTAAACCAGCACGTATTCGATCAAAAGAACATTGTGATGATTTAATTAATCAAGTCAATCTAAAGTTTGTGGAAATTTCTGATTTAAATGCTAGTTTTCAGGAAAAAGTTTTGGAAATTACAGCTCTCAATGATGACTTAAGGAAACTTAATGGAAAAGCTCTAGTTGATAATGGTGTTACAAAACACACTATTGATCCAGAGATGCTTAAGATTGATGTGGAACCAATAACCCCTAAATTGTTGAATAAAAAGACAGCTCACTCTGCCTATATTAAGCACACTCAAGAAGAAGCTACAGTTCTTAGGGATCTAGTTGAACACGTTAAATCAAAATATTCACTAGATTATTCCTTAGAATCTGCCTGTAGGTATGCTAAACTAATTCAGGAGTTGCTTCCACACATCAGTAAAACCTGCCCGTGTGTCAACAACACTGACAAAAAATTAGTGGATGTGATCCCAAAGAACAAGGACAAAAGAGTTAGATTCACTGAGCTCGTCACATCCTCAAGAAACACAATCACAAAAACAGCCTCTACATCAAACCTAGTTTCTAACAAACATATGTTGTCTTCTACAGGAGTAAAACCGTCTACTAGTGCTAGCGGATCACAGCCTTCAGGCAATACAAAGAAAGATAAGAATCGGCAAACACCAAGTAGTACTCAGAAGAATAAAGTAGAAGCCCAAACTAGGAAAGTTAAATCTAGTTTGAAAAATAAAAATTGTGTTGTTCAACCTAAAGGAACTGCTCATGTGCAGCATTCCAAGCTTAATGCGAATTATGAACTTAAATGTGTTAAGTGTAATGGTTGCATGCTTTATGATAATCATGATTTGTGTATTCTTGATTTTATCAATAATGTGAATGCTCGTAATAAATCTAAATCTGTTAAGCAAAGTTCAAAGAGAAAAGTTTGGAAACCAACAGGAAAGGTGTTTACAAATATTGGATACATCTGGAGACCTACTGGTCGGACCTTCACTATAGTAGGAAATGCATGCCTTTTAACTAGGATTACCACAACTACTGAAGTACCCCTTATGAAACCAACTGCTCTAGAAAATGAAACACCTAAGCCTGTTGTAACATGGTTTACTCAAGGAAACCTAGGAAATCTAAAACTAATGTTCATGTTAGCAAATCTAAGTTTCTTAAATCTGTATCTGCTAACAAAAAGGAACCCAGTCAATCTTGGGGATCCATAGTTTTCGATGTTCCATCTTCCTCTCTTGATGAATGCAGGTCGTCCAAATTGTTCTCTGGTATTTGGACTCCGGTTGCTCCAAGCATATGACCGGAGATCGCTCTCAGCTCACCAATTTCGTCAATAAATTTTTGGGTACAGTCAAATTCGTAAATGATCATGTGGCAAAGATATTGGGATATGGTGATTATCAGATTAGGAATGTTACAATCTCAAGGGTTTACTATATGGAAGGACTTGGACACAACTTATTTTTCGTTGGGCAATTTTATGATTCGAACCTTGAAGTTGCTTTTCGTCAACACACCTGCTTCATTCGAAATTTAGAAGGAGTTGATCTATTAACTGGATCTCGAGGTAACAATCTGTATACTCTGTCTCTTGGAGATATGATGACGTCCTCTCCTATATGTCTCTTGTCAAAAGCCTCAAAGACTAAGTCCTGGCTATGGCACGACGTCTGTCTCATCTGAACTTTGGTGCAATCAACCACTTAGCTAGAAACGGTCTTGTTCGAGGTCTCCCTAAGCTAAAATTTAAAAAGGACCATATGTGTTCTGCTTATGCAATAGGGAAAAGCAAGAAGAAACCCCACAAACCTAAATCTGAAGACACCAACCAAGAAAAACTCTATCTTTTGCACATGTATCTTTGTGGACCAATGCGTGTCGCAAGTGTTAATGGAAAGAAGTACATCCTCGTCATTGTTAATGATTACTCTCGATTTACATGGGTTAAGTGCTTAAGGTTAAAAGATGAAGCTCCAGATTTCATAATCAAGTTTCTCAAGATGATCCAAGTGCGGCTTAAAGTACCTGTCCGACGCATCAGAACAAATAATGGAACTGAGTTTGTTAATCAAACATTGCGTGAATATTATGAGAAGGTTGGCATCTCTCATGAAACATTTGTTGCTCGCTCTGTACAGCAAAATGGTGTGGTTAAAAGACGCAATCGTACGCTAATTGATGCTATCTGCACAATGTTAATTTATGCAAAGGCTCCGTTATTCTTATGGGCAGAAGCAGTGGCTATCGCATGTTACACCCAAAATCGTTCCATCGTACATCTTTGCCATAGAAAAACACCATATGAGCTTTTACATGACAAACCTCCTGACTTATCATTTTTTCATGTATTTGGTGCACTCTCCTATCCGACAAATGATAGTGAGAACTTGGGTAAGTTACAACCAAAAGCTAATATTGGTATTTTCATTGGCTATGCACCCACAAAGAAAGCATTTCAAATTTACAACCGACGTACCATACGAATCATTGAGACAATTCATGTAGATTTTGATGAGCTGACTGCGATGGCTTTTGAACACAGCAGTTCAGGACCCGCACTTCATGAAATGACTCCTGCAAAAATTAGTTCAGGACTCGTGCCAAACCCTCCTCCTTCAACACCGTTTGTACCACCATCAAGAACAGATTAGGATATTTTGTTTCAACCAATGTTTGATGAATTACTCACTCCTCCACCCAGTGTTGATTACCCATCATCTAAAGTCGTTGCTCTAATTCATGAAGTAGTTGCTCCAGTTCTTGATGTATCAACCGGTTCACCTTCTTCAACAAATGTTGACCAAGATGCACCATCACCAAGTCATTCTTAAACAACACCCGAAACTCAACCTCCCGTCTTTCCTAACGATGTTGAAGAAGACAATCATGATATTGAAATTGCACATATGGGTAATGATCCGTACTTTGGTATCCTAATTCCAGAAATCCCTTCTGATCAATCTTCATCGTCGGATTCTATTCATACAATTGTGCATCTCGATCACCAAATTTTTGAACATAATAGCAAATGGACTAAAGATCATCCACTTGAAAACATAATCGGTGAACTCGCTAGACCAGTTTCCACAAGGCTACAATTACATGAGCAAGCTCTTTTCTGTTACTACGATTCTTTCCTTACTGTTGTTGAACCAAGACGTATAAAGATGCTTTGACTCAATCTTGGTGGATCAAAGCAATGCAAGAAGAGCTCAATGAGTTCGAACGCCTTGAAGTATGGGAACTCGTACCCCGACCAGACAAAGTTATGGTTATTACTTTGAAGTGGATCTTACAAAATTGAAGCTAGACGAACAGGGAGGTATTCTAAAGAACAAGGCTCGATTTAGTGGCTCGTGGTTACCGTCAAGAAGAGGGAATTGATTTTGAAGAGTCTTTTGCTCCGGTTGCAAGATTAGAGGCTATAAGGATTTTTCTCGCGTTTGCCGCTCACATAAACATGGTCGTCTACCAAATGGATGTCAAGACCGCGTTTCTCGTGTACAATTTAAAAAAAGCTGTTTATGGGTTAAAACAAGCTCCACGCGTGTGGTATGACATGTTGTCTTCGTTTCCTGATATCCCAAGACTTCTCCAAAGGCTTAGTGGATCCTACTATGTTCATCCGTAAGGAAGGCAAGGAATTACTTCTGGTGCAAATATATGTCGATGATATTATCTTTGCTGCATCTACACCTGAACTTTGTGACTTATTTGCTAAAATCATGTGTTCAAAATTTAAGATGTCAATGATGGGCAAAATCTCATTTTTATTAGGACTACAGATTTCTCAAAGTCCCATAGGCATCTTTATTAACCAGTCAAAATATGCCCTTGAATCTTTAACGAAATACGGTTTTGACTCTTGTGACCCAATGGATACTCCCATAGTGGAGAAATCCAAACTGGATGAGGATAAAGAAGGGAAAGCCGTTGATCCGTCACACTATCGTGGCATGATTGGCACCATCCTTTATCTCACAGCCAGTAGACTTGACTTACAATTTTCTATATGCAAGTGTGCCCGCTATCAGGCTTGGCCTACCGAAAAGCACTTACATGCGGTCAAAAGGATCTTTCGGTATCTAAGAGGAACCGTCAATCGGGGACTATGGTATCCAAAGGATTCTTCGATTGCACTAACAGAATTTGCAGATGCGGATCATGCTGGTTGTCAAGATACACGCCGTAGCACATCTGGTAGTATGCAGTTCCTGGGAGATAGATTTGTTAGCTGGTCATCAAAAAGGCAGAAAAGCGCTGCGATATCTAGTACGAAAGCTGAATATATTGCTTTGTCCGGCTATTGTGCTCAAGTCCTTTAGATGAGATCACAACTTACCGACTATGGCCTTGGATTCAATAAAATTCCAATGTACTGTGATAACAAAAGTGTTATCGCCTTATGCTGCAACAATGTTCAACATTCCAAGTCGAAGCATATAGACATCAGATTTCACTTTATCAAGGAGCATGTTGAGAACGGGGTGATCGAACTTTACTTTGTCAATACGGAGTATCAACTGGCGGACATGTTCACTAAAGCACTTGGCAGAGAAAGAATTGAATTTCTTATCAACAAGCTGGGAATGCGGAGTTTTACGCCGGAGACTCTGAAACAATTGGCAGATGAAGTTGTTGAATAGTGGTGGTACCTATTCAAATATCCTATATAATATGTATATATTAAAACAATAAAAACCAAAAAAAAAAGATTTTTTCGTTTTTCAGAAAATTTTTATAAAATCAAAATACAAAAATATAAAATTCATAAAACCAAAGAAAAAAAAATTTAATGAGAAAAATTAGAAAAGAGGTATTAATGGCATGTCTTCTGAAAATCGATAACATTTACGGTCTTAGAAATGTCATTCAATAATGATACGAGGCTGTAAATGAAGTTCGAGCAAAAGTTCCAAATGTTTTCAAAACATGCCAAATGACTTGCTATTATTTTAGACAACAACCCAGTCATCATATTAAAGGCAAGTATTTCAAAAATAAAACTTGACCTCTCAACGGGAATTTATTCTCGGGCATAGTCTACTTAATGACCATGCAAAGGCTTGTGTTTACTTTGCAACACAACCCGCGCTTCCTATATACAAATTAGTGTACGTGTCAGTGCATTTCTTTGTCAAAATAAGAGAAATATTATTTTTATTGGTAAAAGTTGTCTTCATAATGAATCAGTGTTGTCAGTAATAACAAAAAGATTTTCAAAGATAATTCGACCACTCAAACAATGACAGCAACTTTTTAAATAGAAAACGGGTCATTATTTGAGGGGGAGAAATTTTCATCAAATAATCTTTTAAAACGGTCTTTCAAAATAAGTCACGGAATAAATGGATAAAGTTTTTTGATAATGACAGATCTTCAAGAGGAGTTAATTTATATGAACTATAAGAGCTTTAGATGTCATTTATTTCAAAATTTAGGGACTTATTTGCAATTTAAGACTTAGTTGATTCTCACGGAATAGATATAAGCTTATCCATTCTTTGCACACGATCTCGAGTATATGTGCGTACTAGGTTTTGCTGATTCTGAGGTATCAAAACCAGCAAGGGGGATGGAATAGATATACAAGAAAGATAATGAGTACACGTGATAGAATTCATACCCTATTCTCATTTTAGGTCATTCCGGGAAGACAAATGTCATAACCGCAGAGAAAATAAGTGTTTATCTTGTTACTTTCGGGTGCACTATTTCAACTACATGGGGGTAGAGATATCTTATAATTTCAAGTATGCATCATTTAAGATACTAGGGGGAAGTGTTGTAAGAAGATTTATTCTTAGCGTGAGAAGATTGGTTACTGATTCAATAAATGCTTCCTCAAACGGTTAATCTCTAAGCTTATTTTTAAAAGGAGTAGAAATATTTGTTAAAAGAGGTACACATAGGTTTGCTAAGTATGATGATTCCTTAAGATAGTTAGTATTCTGCAGAAAGAAATTAGTACATTTGGCACTTAGTTGACTTAGGTGTTTTCATTTAGACTACTTAAGAGGGAATTATTGTGACATCTGAGACTTAGTTAACTTTGGTGTTACAATTTATATCATCACTGTCATATAAGGAGAAATACGAACATCCGGGACTTAATTGACTTTGGTGTTGCGGTATCAAATTCTTGAAAGAGTTAATTGTGTGCTTCGGACATTTGGGCTTTATACATCAAGACTGCTTGATGCGGCTTGCACATCTGCGTTGAATCTACTCAAGAAAGGATTGCTGGTTCGAGGGGAAGCTAAGACAACTTCCAAAAGGAGATTATCGAGACAGACTACAGATTGCTGACGTGGATAGAATGACTTTGTCATTTTCGGTTTGAACATATCCAGGTCCTGTCTCATACATAGTCTTGTGAATATATATATATATATATATATATATATATAGTGTAGACTTGAAAATGGTGAATATAAGTAGTGCTCGAGTATAAAA
>BQNB010091004.1:2999-19163 GCA_026074375.1 Tanacetum coccineum
ATCGACTTTGGAAAGGGTTGGGTTAACCATTTGCCATTAGTCGAGTTCTCATATAACAATAGCTATCACGCTAGCATCAAGGCCGCACCATTCGAAGCACTTTATGGTCGAAAGTGTCGTTCACCCGTTTGTTGGATCGAAGTTAGAGAAGCTCAAATCTTCGGTCCAAAACTAATTCAAGAGACCACTGAGAAAATCATCCAGATCTAGCAAAGGATGTAAGTCGCTCGTGATCAACAAAAGTGTTACATCAATCTAAAGCGTAAGCCGATGGAATTCCAAGTCGGGGATAAAGTTATGCTTAAAGTTTCGCCTTAGAAAGGGGTCGTACGTTTTGGCAAACGGGGGAAGTTAAACCCTAGGTATGTTGGACCTTTCAAGGTGTTAGAAAAGGTTGGAGAGGTTGCTTATAAGCTCGAGCTTCCTGAGGAGCTGAGCAGATTTCATAATATGTTTCACGTGTCCAACTTAAAGAAGTATCATGCCGATGAACCCTCAGCCGTTCCGTTAGATGGACTTCATTTTGATGACAAGCTTCATTTTGTAGAGGAGCCAATAGAAATCGTGGATCGTGAACTTAAACGGTTGAAGCGAAGCCGCATCCCATTAGTCAAAGTTTAATGGAACTCCAAGCGAGGTCCTGAGTTTACGTGGGAACGCGAGGATCAATTTCGGAAGAAATACCCACATCTGTTCACCAAGACCGCACCGTCATCAAGTGTTGCAGTGACCTTGAGGACAGGACTGTTAACGGGGGAACGTACTATAACCACCGGTGTTTTTCAAAGTCATTGACGTCGTCAATAATTCTACTATTTTATTTAGTGTTGTACGCAGGATGCTTGTGATTTCATGAATTAAGTTTTATATCGCGTAAGTTATATTTTGCGTTCAATGTAAACGGGCATCAAACAATTAAACGTTTACATCAATCAAGTATTAAATAATTATTTTGAGAATAATTATGGCCTTGGGTTATTTTATTTTTATCGGATACGTAGAGTGTATACGTTTCGCGATAAATTAAGTTTAGGTATTCCCGGAACCACAAAAATATTTCTACGCGTCAACAAATGCCTAGTATTGTTTTTCAATGATCAAAAAGTTTATAAAACTTTACCACAATCATATATGGGACGCTCCATTTATTATAAATAAGCAAGACATACAAGTATACCTTTTATAAAAAAATCTACACTTTACATTATATACTTTCAATTGTCAAAGTTTACTTTCATGTCACAAGTATAATGCATACTCTTTTTACCAAGTAATAAATTGCTAGACATTTACCAACACAATCCATGTTTCATGGGGATAATCCCTACAATTGCATGACAAGAAAACATAAGAATTAATGAGTTAGAATAAGTACCTAAGATAGTAAGTAAAGACCTAGATCATGTATAGTCATTTTGACTACTTTTTCCCCCTTTTTGCTCAAGGAGTGTCGTCCCCCCCCCCCCCCCATTGGACATAAGACTTATAGTCTTTGGTAATTATCTAGTATATATTACATAAGTTACTTCCACTTTTCAAGTTATAAAATCACACAAGTATTCACTAGCTCAAAGTCACAATAATTCTTCTTCTTTTTCTCCTTGGTTGCTCACGTCCCAAAACCAAATCCAAGAACCATCCATAAAATTTTATCCTACAATATTTACACACATACCTACACTATATCTAAGATACATCAAGATGATTTGAAGTCTTGGTTAAACATTTACAAGAATTAATCAAGAAAAGGAAAGTAAGGGTTTTCCTAAGTGCAAGCTTGGTTTTGTGGCTAAACAAGGGTTTAGCACTTGATCATCATCATCATCACACATCTTAAGGTCCATTTGAACTCTTTAGGTTCTTATAATTTTCATTTTTATGCCTATGACTATTCTATTTAACTTATATCACCATTTAGGATTTTATCATGAAAATGAGATTTTTACTTGAAATTGATCACTTGGATTACTTTTATATATGTTGTGTTATTACATATATCATGTTAAAAGTGATGATAAAATATTGCATCATGTTGTTTTAGTGTAAACATGATCATGGATTAATTAGGGTTTTTATGACTTCATAATATATTACAAGTAAAAGAAAGGCAAATGACTTATTAATATTTATTATGGACTTTTAATCATGTTATTAGAACACTAAAATAAAGTCATGTTGGAAGACAAATACACTTGTTTAATTATGGTTTTTATATGTTAAAAAGTGACTAAGTATAAACTTGTGATAAAAAGGTTAATTATGAAAGTTAAGGGTTAAAAGTATAATATGGACTTGGTAAACTTGGACATATGAGGACTATTATGGACAAATGGACCCTAATATATGAATGATATATAACATATATGAAATATAAGACATATGGTGGGTTACAAAATGGAAGAGTATAAAAACAAAGATCAAAAATGAACTTAAGAGAATCACCACAACATTCTGTCCAAAATCAGAATATTTACCTATTTATTTTATATTTTTATAAGATAATACAATTCACGACGATTCCGAAAAGGTAAGAAACTTGTCAAACGGATTAATAACGAAAAAGTTGCGGTAAAAACAAGTTATACGTTAATAAACGGAGTCGTAAATGAATTTTTATAAAAACATTTTTATAAAAATTATAAACAGCAAGTGTTGATATTTTTAACAAATTATACATATTTTTAGGATTCCAAAAAGATAAGAATCGTAATTTTTCAATTAATAACGAACGAGTTATGAATTTCGCGAGTTTACGACAATTAATACTTTTATAAAACTATTTTTATAAAAGTTACTATTCATGACAGAAAGTTATATTTTTGTAAACCTCATAAATATATAGAACTTTCAATTACGAGAACGTCCTCGAAAGAATCACTAAAAACGGAGCTATAACGAATAAAATACGACGTTTACGGGTTTTACGACAACAAATACGAATTTCATAAAACTCGTGTCTGATGTGAACAGTAAAAGTTACTGTTCACCAGGGGGTCAAAATATAGAAAATGTCAAATTATGATAACTCGTCTTAATACGAAAAGATGGGCATAAGAAACGCAAGAAACGGATTAAAAACGTGAAAGTTATGACGTTTTTACTAAAAGTATGTTTATAAACATTTTAATTTTATAAACATGTTTTCACTTAAACATTTAGATGGTGATTAGCTATATAGACTTATGCATGGTAGAAGTACTTAATGTGATTAGTACTTATACGACCTTAATTTAATTAGGTTGCATTTGATCAATTCGCGTGGCGCGTTATTTGTGATATACTTGGCATTACTCACTCAAGGTGAGTTCATAGCCCCACGTTTTACATGTTTTTGTTTTATAAGTTTTTGGGGTGAAAAACATGCAATGCTTTACAATTGGACACAAGTGGTTAAGTTTCATGTTATGATTACGTGTTGCCTAAGTAGCGATAACCCATATCTGAGCCCATTATCATGAACTGTCAATTGCGAGATTTGTGAGCGCGATATGTTATAAATAGATCTATTCGGGTTTGACACCCCGTAGGGTGTATTAGCTATCACTGGACAAAACGAACGTATACCATGTCGAATTTTAGGATGTTTCGGGTTAGAACATCACTACGGGCAATGTTAGGCTTTAATTTGGTATTCATACACGTCAAGATTCAATGTCATAGCTTAAGCAACGTAATACATTTTTATGATGTCTGCATATGTTGCATTATTTCATACACTTGGGAAATCTTGTGGTCCTACAATTATGAATTTAGCTAAAACTATGTATGCACCAACATTATTGTTGCGTTAAAGCTATGTTTTAAGGGGATCAATAAGCACGAGGTGAGTTGGATACATTGGTGGTTTTGTATTTGGATGTCATTCATTTAAGATTTTTGTCGACATTTCATTTTGTTATGTTTATGGGCTGAAAAATTCTTTGTATTTGATCAGTGAACAAGTGAGCTTCGGGCTATGTAACAATTACTTTATTAAATCCAATGTATGTTTTTCAAAACGCTTTTTGGCGATCTATATATATCTTGTGTATTGAATATAAGAAGTAACAAGCCCAGGACCCTTATTCCGATGCGACCCCAAATTTGGGGGTGTTACAATTCGTATTAAATATTGGTTACTGCATACATTTAAGTACTTATCCATTCATGGCCCTATAAACGAAAATCCCTACACCTTCTTATTACAAAATTAGCCAATTGCATTCAAGTCTTATTCACTTGGATATATCCACAATAAATTAAGAGGACTGTATCTTTTATAAGAATAAATAGATAGTTATAATTTAATTTAATCTTCTTTGATTTTTAACGTTATTGTTTTATGTATTTTCATTTCAGTATTAAGCTTTTTTATTTTAATATTTTGCGTATTAATTATTGATCATGATAGCATTGCAGGCCAATAAAAGTCGTTTGAGTACTCTAAGTAATTCAAATCGAGTGAGAAAAACATGTATTCTTAGTTAATTTGATCAGAGTGAAATGCATTTCTTTATACATATACAAATAATGTTTAAAAAATTTCAATATACAAGTAGTAGTGTTTATAAAATAAGTAAAAGTACAAAACAAAATACTTGTTTTTATTTTAGTTGCATCATTTTTCTTACGGTAATATGATAATTGGTAGGTGTCTGCAACCCCCCCCCCTGTTCTCAATATGAAAACTAGTTATTTGCTATACCTGGGTTTACCCGCTTGTTTCGTATTGAAATTGTGCAATATATAACATTAGCGATTATAGTTATTGTTTAGACTTTTATGTTTTTGGAAAATACCCGTGAAATTCCATGGGGTTTTTAAAGAGAGGCTACAAAAATATATTATAACTTGTGCACGTAAGTAGCTTTTAAAGAAAAGAACACTTGAGGACACACAATAACATTTTGTGGTCTCAAATCCGATATATTAGAAACTTATTCCATCATAACTTATGATTTCATGTATTACGTAAATTATATGTGTGATGTTGTTTGTTATGTTGCAAAATTTGATTGCTAAACATATGTTGTGATCATGCGTCATGATGTTCTAATACACCAACTTATTTCTTATATTGTACGGGATTCAGTTAACACGAGAGAATGTAAACATATTATGTTATACAATAATAATTCACCTTAAATGAGTAATTAATTTGGGTTTTTTAATCAATAAACGTCTCTTCACTTATAATAGTTTATATATTTTGAGTAAATCAACATGCTTTTGAAATCTCACGACAAAAACAAGATTGTCAAAACAAAAAACTAACAATATGTGTGCTAATATAACTTTATGAATTTTTAGTTTTTTGTATATTCAGTTATTCATATATGTTTTCATTCGTATCAACTCTTTATTTTCTATTGTGCGTATTCAGGTGTTTGTTTCTTATAATGATAAAGATACTATCATGTTCCACTTTGAACATGATGAGGGTTAAAGTTAGTTTTATGTGAGTGAAAAAAATTCTATTGTTTATAAAGTTAAGGACCCCACAATATAGGATATATATATTTTTCAAAATCACATAAAACTAACTTTACCCTCTCATGTTCAAAGTGAACATGAGAGGATCCTTATCCTTCTTCTAAAGACTACTTACCTACACAAGTTGTCATCTGTTTTTTGTGGCTTATCTTTAAAATAACCGTGAATTTAACAAGTCTTTAAGCTAGTTTAATTTATATTATGTATATTTTTTTGGGTTAAGTCCCTAAATGTCCATGATACTTACCAAAATTTCCATAGTTTGGCGAAACTTTTCTTAAATACAATTATCACCCATGAGACTTACCTAATCTATTCCTAATTCACCATAACTGTCCAATTTGTACATGGGTTAACGGCTAATACCGGCTAAACTTTCACGTCACCATTTTTTTATTTTTTTGCCAGTTATTAATTAACAACCTACCCCCTTTTATAACCCGACCCACATAAAACCCCCCTTTTTATAACCCTTATTCGCAATTCGGTAATCAAAAATTTAAATCAATCGGTAAACGAAAACTTAATTAGAATCGTTGTATTACAATTAACCTTTTCCACGAAGGTGTTTTTACAGTCAATCCTTTTTAATATTACAATGGAGATGAAAAGCAAATAACTGATATCAATTTTGAAGGTACATCATTTGTTGATTTTCATGAAGTAATTAGACACTTAGTGTGTGCCCAGTTGCTAAGTTGTATTATTGCAAAGTAGGCACTCCATTAAGTATTGGTATTACAAAAATTAAGAATGATGATGATGTTGATGCTTTTGTAAATGTTGGTTATCAAAATAAATGGGTAGTTAATTTGTATGTAGTGAATAATGTGTTTTACAACTCCCTAGGCAGAGTACCTAATCGTTGTAGTAGTAGTATAGGCAAGACTCGGGGGGTTGTTATCGTTCACTTGATGAATAGGTTGGGAATGCTTGATCATGGTCTAACAGAATTCTAAGGGTTAAGGGAAGATTATGTGGAGTTTTGAATAACTCCTTGACTGTTTAGATCTTATATCTAGGATTAATAACATTGATAACATATTTTGAACATCGGAATTAAAACATAAAGAACAATGTTATGAACAAGGTTTTTCCATATAATACACTTCAAGCCCTAATTATCAATGATCAGAATATAACAGTTATAACTAATCTGTAACAGGATCAAGTTACCTTGACCTTGAGGCTACACCAACTAACTAGACGTCTACATTGTATCTTGTGTACACACATACACTTTTCTGGATAATAAAACTATATGTCTATGATCTCTTTATATAGAGAGATCATGACTTACAAAGGAAGTTAACATAAAGATATAAACAAGTAAATCTTTTAAACATTAAGAAATATCTTCTGTTATCTTTATCTTCTTAAGGAGATCTTCTATAATCTTTATCTTTTGATATCTTTGACCAAATCTTCTATAATTCTCCACCAGCTTATAGAATTCCAATATGCTAGATTTAGTCCTTATGTTTCATTCTTTTATTTATTTTGTCCCATCAAATCTATAAT
This sequence comes from Tanacetum coccineum, assembly GCA_026074375.1. Taxonomy (NCBI): domain Eukaryota; kingdom Viridiplantae; phylum Streptophyta; class Magnoliopsida; order Asterales; family Asteraceae; genus Tanacetum; species Tanacetum coccineum. The sequence continues at coordinate 9,993 of BQNB010091004.1, forward strand.
TCCCAACAATCTTCCCCTATTTGATGATGACAAAATAAACAAAGTCGTGTACGAACTTCATCATAAAGCCAAAGCTTCCCCTGAAGTTGAGATGTAATCATCTTCCTGAATGAAACAAAACTTTCCCTTAAGTAGATTTCCTTTGTACCATGCCACACCAAGGATCTATAAGTTGCAACCTGTTAATATTGCTTCCTCTTTTTGTCATAATCCAATAGGAGACATATGAATATAAGCAACTTTGATTTTGACCACTACAAACCAATATCACACTTCTAATCCAAGCCTTCTAACTCCTCAAATTACCCACCATTAAGCACAATAAGAAAAATGAACTTGAGTAATAGAAACTCACACTAGCAGTAGTAATAATGATTAGCAATATTAAAAACCTTCACCTCAATGATGCATGTAAATGGTTAAACATTTTAACATTAATCTTCCCCTGAAACCCATATGTTAACCATTTCTTGAATCTTCAATTCTGTAGGCTTTTTGTAATGATCACTGATGAAGAAAAACTAAGTATAACAAACTTGATGCTGAAGTAGAATAACCCAAACTTGTGTCTTATATCTTGTACTATCCATGTGACGTCAAACTTATAAATAAATCTGTAAAATATAAGTAGACTGTAATCTATTGACAAAATCCTTATCTTCTATGAGACACATAACCAAAGTGATAGCAAATACGAGCATTGAGCACCATAAGAAACGTTATAAGCACGAACAAGTTATCTTTAAAAGTGACTAGCCTTTTAAGATATGATAAGAACACGCACCCGTGAAACTCCACTTCAATGTCAAATAGGTGATAAATAACCTTCTTCGTAACCAATTCTTCCAATAAATCCAAATATGAGCCTTTGAAACTTTTAAGAACATTGAAACCAATACCAAAAACTTCATGTGTGTGTTGTCCAAAAACATAACTCAACCGAGAACCAAAAACATACTTTGTCAACCGATGTCAGACCAAACTAGCAGTATAAACAATATATCGGATAAAACTAACAGTTTAAACTTCATGTTACTACTGTTCGAATCCAAAACTACATAAACTTTCCTTTGACAGTCATAACACACCTTGACAGTATTAAAACACAACAAGCAGTAGTAATCCACGAGCTAAACAGCATATACAATTTGTAACATTGGCAGTACAAACGTAATACTCTAGAAGTATAAACCAAAATCTAGCAGTATTAACTTGCCTTTATCATCCTCGGCAGTATTAACAAACATAATAAGCAGCACTAAGTAGAAACTGACAGTACTAATCATTGGTCGAGCCCAAGCAGTAGTAATATCCGTTAGGCCTAATGCTTGACAGTAGTAAAATCAAACAAGCAGTACTAATGTTACAAGGGCATTATAAACAATAACTCAAGTAGTAGTAAGTAATATTCGACCAACACAAAATAGTTACTACTGTTCTCTTTAATCTCTTGGCAACAGAAACATATAACCAGTAATATTAACCATACCTTACTGTTGTTGTACCCACAAACCACTAGTAACATAGATTAACTTAGTAACCTCAGTAAATAATGACTTCATTACTAGTAGGGTTATACGAACCAAAAAGTAACCTTACCTCAATATCCTTAACCGTCCTATTGTATCTACCAGTAATGCTATTCAAATCAAAGAAAGTAGAATTACATGTATTGAAGTCATGACATTGTCCAGGTGAATGTTACTGTTGTTAAGCAAATACTCTAAGTAGTTAAGACTGTTAGTAGAAAGCTAATATTGTCAGTACAATGTTAGTACTGTTAGTGATCTTATTGAAATATATACTAAGTAGTTAGTGCTGCTAGTAGCAAAGTTAAGACTGCTAGTACACAGTTACTACTGTTAGTATATATTAGTACTCCTAGTACTAAAATTACTACTGCTTATGTTTATTAGTACTGCTGGTACAAAAGTTAATGCTGCTGGATTACAACTGCTAGAAGAGTTACTACTGTCAGAAGGATAAAGACAAGTAAAGTGATAAGGATTGATTGGAGAACAAGAATACTTACGAAGATAAGTATTGAGTTATTTTTGTAAAATATATGTATAAGTTATTTGTTTAAAAGATCATGATAACTTAGGAAAGTATTGTAAGCCTTGTAGGACTCCTTAGTGTATAAAAGGAGGTCCTAAGGTATAGAATTAAAAGGTACCAAAACGAGTCATTGTTATAGCTTCAAGGTTTTCTGTAACCCTAATACTTTTGAGTATTCGTATTTAATATATTGAGGCTGAAAGTTTGATAAACTGTTTGTCTTTGATTGTTTTACTGTTTCTTTATTCTTCTTAGTGGTACAAACTAGATTCTGCATAGTTTATATCATACACTCAAAGTTTCAGTCTTAGTACCTTTAGATTTATCCAAGGATACTAAACCTTACATCAAGCTAAGGAGTTTAAGATCTGTTCATTGGGATCAACAAGTGGTATCAGAGCTTGTTGTGAAGCTTTGAATAAGAAGAAACAAACAATATATACTAGATCTATTTCTCAGTAATAAGATGGAGGCAGGAACTACTTCTACAACTCTGACTGCAAGACTTCCTATCCTCAACCCAGGGGAATATGATCTCTGGTTAATGAGGATAGAACAATACTTTCTCATGACTGATTACTCCCTCTGGGAAGTAATTCTGAATGGTAACAAAGTGCTGAAGAGAACTGTTGGAGAAACTGAGCAGGAATATGAACCTACTACTGCAGAAGAAAAGCAGGACAGAAGGAATGAGATGAAAGCTAGAGGAACTCTGTTGATGGCACTCCCAAATAAGGATCAACTAAAGTTTCATTCATATAAAGATGCAAAACTGCTCATGGAAGCCATTGAAAGAGGTATGAGAAACAAGGAAACTAAGAAAGTTCAGAAGAACAACTACTCAAGCAACAATATGAGAACTTTGCAGGATCAAGTTCAGAGACAATGGATCAAACTTTTGATAGGTTGCAAAAACTTATCACTCAGTTGGAGATTCAAGGCGAAGTTATTACACAAGAGGACATGAACTTAAAACTGTTGAGAAGTCTTCCATCTGAATGGAAGACTCATGCTTTGATCTGGAGGAACAAACAGGAAATAGAGACCATCAGTTTGGATGACTTATACAACAACTTGAAGATATATGAACCTAAAATCTCAGGATCATCAAGTACAAGTCAAAATCCACAAAATGTGGCTTTTGTGTCCTCCAACAGCACTAACAGCAATAGCAGCACAAATGAAGCAGATAACACTGCTTATGGAGTTAGTGCTGCTCATACTCAAAGTAATCCTACATCTGGAGATAACCTTAGTGATGCTGTGATCTGTGCTTTCCTAGCTAGTCAGCCCAATTCTCCTCAACTTGCATAAGAGGATCTAGAAACAAATTTAAACTTTGATGACCTATGAAGAAATAGATTTCCAATGTGGAGATGGCCACCATGCTGACAATAGAGCTAAGAGATACATCAAGAGACCAGGAAGAAGTTGATGTAAATGTTCAAAGAGTTAGAATTGACAGTCCTACAGGTAGAAGTGCTACAATTGTCATTAATATGTCACTTTGCAAAGAGAATGTAGAGCTCCTAGTAAATATGAAACAGAGGAGAGTGATTACTAGAAGAACTGTGACAGTATAAACTCCCACTGAGAAATGCCTTGGTTACTCACGATAGAATTGGAGGATACGATTGGCGCTACCAAGAAGCCTGAGGAAGAGCATCCACAAACTAGTTGGATAAAAAGATGGCAACAAACATCTTAAGGAGTTCTTCCAGTTCAGATTCTGAGGACTAGATTCTTAGTTCTAAAACATGTGTAAAAGCTTATGCTACTCCTCAAAGAACAATATGATAATTTTGTATTCAGAATAATTAATTTAGTATCATATAAAGCAGGTTTAGAATCAGTAAAGCTAGACTAGCTCACGATAAGAACAATGAGGATGTGTATGATAAAGCATTAAGTTTTAAAACTAAAGTCAAACTAAGAGACACCACTTTAGTTGAAAACAAAAAGAAATTGGAAAAAGTAGAAAAAGAAGGATGAGTTAAAACTAACATTATAAAAGTTCACAAAAATCATCTAAATCTTTAAAATAATTTGGCTGGAAAGTCAGTACATTAACAAGTTTGAAACTAGACTAGATAGAATGGCAGCATCTCTACTGCATCTTCTACTGCGTCTTCTCCTGCATGTAGAAATCATTGTGAATCATCTGAGATTTAGAAAATTAGGAGTATAAAAGTTCCAAATCTAATAAGGGATATCATGCAGTTCCCCCACCTTTTACAGGGAATTTCATATCTCGCAAACCTGATCTAACATTTATGGATGAAATAAGTTGAAAGTGAGAATATCGATGCTACAACTGTGTTTGTTACACCTAGTAATGTTAAGACAGTTGAGTCAAAACTTAGTCGTGCTGGTGTAAAAGAAAAAGGTAATGGTTATGCATGTAGAACCTAAAAATATTATTATGAAGAACAGCTTTAGACCTCCAGTCATTGAGGATTGGAATTCTGATGATGAAAGTGAGGTAGAAATTATACCTAAGGATAAAACTGTTAGTTTTAGCACTGAAAAGATAAAATTTATTAAGACTGCTAGAGAAACAATAGAGAAGGTAGAAACATCTAAACAAAAAAACAATATCCTAGAGGGAACTAAAGAAACTAGAACAATCTAATGTCCTAAAGACTATGGAATTGACTTAAAAAAATGATTAGATTAAAGCTTGATATTGTTTGTGTAGCTTTGAGCATCTATCATTATGTGTGTTATAAAGAAAGTTATAAAAGACAGTGTGGAACAACTCAAGTACGGTGAATCACAAGAACTTTGCTAATAAATTGACTCATCCTTACCCTAATAGAAAATTTGTTCCACAAGCAGTATTAACCAAGTCTGGCAAAATTAATACTGCTGGTGCAAGTGTTAATACTACTGTCAGACCAGTTAATACTGCTGGCTCAAAACAAACTATGAATCATCCTAGATCAATATCAAATGCTTATAAAAGGTGATATTCACAAGTCACAAGGCCATTTAACAAGTATTCAGAATACAAAAATAGAATTTTCAATAAAAAGGTTAATACTATCAGGGTAAAAGATACTACTTCTAGGGATAGAGCAGTAGTAAGTGAAAACAATGGAAAATGGGCTAATGCTGTTAAGGCCCCAACATACTGGGTTTGGAAGGCCAAAAACAATAGTGCATCAAATACTTTTAGAAATGAGTCTTACATTGATGCATCGATGCAGATCCCAAGTCTATAATGGCCTAGATCCCCCAAAGAGTCTAATTCTCTTATTCTATCTGTATAGATGCAACCCACTACAAGAAGGAGTACAATGACAAAGAGGTTAATTGGACAGTGGTTGCTTAAGGCACATGACTGGAAACAAATGCTATCTTACTGAGTATGAAGATTATAATGGTGGACTTGTTTCCTTTGGAGATGGTAAAGGTAGAATTTCTGGAAAAGGTAAAATCAAAACTGGAACATTGGATTTTGATAATGTGTACATTTGTAATGGAGCTAAATATATAACCCTTTAGTGTGCACAAAAATTTGTGACAAAAAGAATAATGTTTCTTTTACTGACACTGATGTCTTGTCTATCTTTTTGACTTTTAAGCTACTTGATGAAAGTCAGGTTTTGCTGAGAGTTCCAAGAAAGGATAACATTTACAGTGTTGACCTAAAGAGTGTTGTTCCCACTAAAGGTTTAACTTGCCTCTATTTTCTAGAGCCTCAATTGATGAATCCAATCTATGGCACAGGAGGCTTGGGCACATTAACTTCAAAAATATTAACAAACGGGTTAAAGGAAACCTTGTAAGAGGTTTACCCTCAAATATTTTTGAAAATAATCATTCTTGTATTGCTTGTCAGAAAGGAAAGCAACACAAAGCCTCATGTAAGACCAGACTTATGAACTCAATCAGCAAACCCTTACATATGCTTCATATGGACCTATTTGGTCCTACAAATGTTAAGAGTTTAATAAAAAAGTCTTATTGCCTAGTTGTCACTGAGGACTTTAGTAGATTTTCTTAGGTATTCTTTTTTGCCACTAAGGATTAGACTAGTGGGATATTATTAAGTTAAAAAGAATCAATGATCTGGTAGTCTTGGTGAATCAAACCATATGATAGTCATCTTTAGAGAGAGAGAAGAGATGGAGAAACAAATTTAGTGTGTAATAATTATGAAAAGTGAATTTTACAAAAGTCTCACCCCTCTATAGAAAGCAATGGAGGGGGTAATTTATACACCATCGTAATAATAGTATGCTAAGATGAACAACTTTTAGTCCTAACATATTGTGGTAAGTTAAACTATGGTAATTCTGTAATGTCGTCACATAAAACAAAATCCTAACAATCTTCCCCCATGGGACGATATACAGAATTACTTACAATATTTTCCTAACAAGTACATAATGATTAAGAACAAGAGCTTCCAAGAAGCTTCCAATGCTGATGATGTCTTCTGTGGCCTTTGACTTCAAGTCTACACTCCAACACGAATCATATTGGTAGTACCTTGTAGGAGAAATACTGTAATAGGCACGAACTAAGTAACCCATACACTTCTGGTTAAGGAGAAGCTTCTGAATTAGCTTCCCCCTAATTCATGCCACATATTCTTCATTTAGAAGCTTTCAAAGCTTCCCCCTAACAAGCAATCCTCTCTTGAGCAGTTTCAAAGCTTTCTTTCAAAGGTCATTATCTTTAACATTGAGGTTTGAGGCTTGAACTGTTGTGTTCTTTCAAGCTTAGAATAATTAAGTGCACAACAAAATTAGTAGCAAACCACATCAAATATTGCTCCTTTGATAATACGCTTAGTGATTAACTATTTGGGGAATCATCAAATAGATCAGTAACGTATCTTCTCACGCTTGAATAACTCTTCTCACATTTCTTCCAAGCTGGAAGCTCAAGTAATGCATACTAAAAGTATCAAGAGATCTCTTCCCCCATGTAGTTGAAGAGATGCTACTAGTCTCATTATATGATGCTCAAAAACCCAAAGTACACACTCTATCCCATTCATGAAGTCGAAATCGTAGCGTCAAAGTCAATTAAGTCCTGGACATGCGCATTCCTTCCTTCAGGATAATGATGATATTTCTTGTAACACCCAAGGTTAGCTAAGTCCTAGAAATTATATAACACTTGTTTGACGTAAACATTTAATTGTTTGATGCCCGTTTACGTTGAATTATCATTTTTAGTTTACGCGATTTAACTTAATACTTAAAATTAAAAGCAAACTCGTCCAAGACTAAAAATAAATAGTTAAATAACTGACATCGTAAAATGACCTGAAAATACGGGGTGTTATGAAATGACCTAAAATAAGAAGAAGGTATGAAGTTCATCACGTGTACTCGTTGTGCGTTCAGATGTATGTCTCCTTCCCCCTTGCTGGTTTTGATACCTCAGAATCAGCAAAACATTGTACGCACATATACTTGAAATCTTGTGAGAAGAATGAAATTAGCTCAAATGTATCCCGTGAGAATCAACTGTTGATCAAATCTCTACTCATAAACTCTCTCTGACTATCTTTACCAACCCCTTTGTAGGCTATTTGAAGTGACCACTGATGGAGTAAACCCGATATACCAAACTTGAAATTGAAGTAGAATTCCCCGTTCTTGTGACTTAAGCTTGCACTAATGTTGGAAGAACGGTGTAGAGAATTTGTGCTCCATGCAAATCTCTAAGTACTCAATACCCCACCAAAGTATGAGACTTTCATCACCTCTTGCGATTATCCACATCGTCTTCAGCGTGTGACACTGAGTACTACAACGTAACTCCTTTAAGTGATAGTTATCCAGGTCTTCAACCATCCACCCCGACTTCTGGAAACTAGATAAACCAAGTCTTGAACTTAAATCTTAAGCACGAGCAAGTTATCATTGAAATCATGTATCCAACCAACCCTGACTTCAAGATAAAATAAGAACACGCCTTCGTGAAATCCAACTTCAATCTCAAATAAGTGATACCCAATCAACTCCGTAGTCACTTAGAAAAACTAATACCAAATCTAACCATTAAAATTTTAAGCACCATGATTCTTTTAAAAAAATATTGATCCCGGTCTCGTCACTAAAAATTGTCACTTTGTCACTTTGAACCTCGAATACAACCATCACCAACTAATAACAACAATTATAGCCATTAAAAAAATTAAGGATCGTTTTGAGTGTAATGTATAGTGTTTGTTGTGTTGTTGTTCAAGAATGTCGTTAAACTAGGACAAATGTTATTTTTTAATTGTCGTCAACGAGAAAAACATCGTCTAGTCCAACTTGACGTGAAAGCATCTTAGTACCCGGCCTAATCCAATACATACTCGCATCACAACGAGCAAATTAACAAAAGTCAGCCCAACATCACAAAAATTCTGCTCAGTCCGTAAATCCAACCAATACATGCGGCCCATTTGATTTCATTAAACACCGGCCTAACTTTAAACTTCCTGTAACCTGATCCAACACAAATTAGTTAGAGATATAAAGCACACACCATCCCTATTTACAACAATTTTCGGCCCACGTATTTCATTTTGATAAGAAAACATCTAGCTCATCCTACTTTAAAATCAATCGGCCTAATTTGTTTAATGCGCAGTCCACGTCCATCAATACTAGCCCACCTGATAACTACAACTCTTGGCCTACTTCATATTCACGGCCCAAGAACTGGTGACATCAAAGTCAGCCCAAACAGGCAAACAATGGAGTATCACGGCCTATGATTTGTTATAACAGAATCTGGTCAAATCCTTATACTAACATCCATATATGTATAGTAATCTATAAAATTACTCACATATCACAACCCTAACCCTAATTACTCTCCACATTCCATCCGCCCCTCCTTCTAAAGAAACACAAAACGCAGCCACAAAAAAATATTGAAACATTTCATTTCACAAATCCCACCTTCTCTTCATAATCTACAAGTCAGTTAATACTTCTCCATCACAAGATCTGCTCAAACTCGAATTTTAACCACACAACCCTTCACACGCACGAAAATAAATACAACCATCAACCCTTCTTTACAAATCATTGATCTTCAAGGTCTTTTAGAAGATCTCAGGTAGGTTCTAGATGAATTTGATTTTTGTTTATGTGT
>BQNB010091005.1:0-26991 GCA_026074375.1 Tanacetum coccineum
GTTCAATCGTTCCGACACCCCGATTTTTGAATATTTGGAATGTGTATTATACTAAGATGAAAATTCAATCGCAAGACATTTTAATTTATGCATTTGTTTGTTTCATTATGTTTGTTATGACATAATTGAATATATCTTTATATATGTTTTAGTAAATTAAGGATTACACTAAAATGGGGGGATTTGTTGGTGATTTTAGTGTCATCGACGGCCATTTAGGTAATGACGATTTACTAGAGACTAATGAGATTTCATATTCGGCTCGGATACGAGTTAGGGAAGTGTGGAGTGCACACTCGTTGAGTTAATATGTTTTCGACCATGACAAAATGCAGGGGTCAAGGGGGTTGCGCCCCCTTGCGGGGTCAAGGGGCAGAGCCCCTTGCTGGGAGTTGTGAAAGTTGATTTAAACCAGCTTTAACTGCTTAACTGTCATATAGAATCTGTTTTATAAACAGATCTATTAGCCTCATTGATACATACGAAAAATACACATACATAATCTCTTTTGCTCTTGATTTGTGTTCTTGTGCCTAGACACAAATTGTTACTCTTCTTGTATTATCCCGATAGAGATTTCGTGCAACCCAGACATATAAAGGGTCGAAATACTTTATACAGAAAGTGAACTCAACACGATACAAGCAAGATATCAAGGATCATCACACACCCTAAATTTCTAACATTGTGCTCTCACTTTCTTATCTCTTAATAATGATTACAATGTATGCAAACCTTATGATATATTGCACTTTATAACTTCATACACACTTTTTGTGTTACATTATAAGTCTGTTATATGCTTTATAAACCTTAAAAGTTAAAACTGCATAAACATCATGATCAACTAGTGTTTTGCATTAATCTTATACACTAGTTGAGTTGCCTGGTACCACTTTTGGGTAGAAGTAGGACCATAATTGCTTTGGCTTATCAATAAAGTTATCTTATAAAAACTCCGCTCCAGAGTTTCTCACACATTTTGGGCAGGACCAACTCGTTCACTTCAATCGAGGGATATGGTTCAACCGGTTTAACTACAACAACAACATACTAATCACGCCGAGGCAGAGTATAGAAAAGATAGAATGTATACATATCATACCTCTATTTTTAGATAACTCGAAAGTAAAAAGACCGCTTAAAAAACCTTCAGCAAATAAAAGTGTGCTGGTGAAAGAACTCAAAATTATGTACATGTGTGAAAGTGAGGAAATCAAAGATAAGTAGACAAACTGACAAAAAAAGAAAAACAAACATACAAGCATACAAAACAAATAGACAAAATACCAACGGAAGAAACATGAGAAAAAACAAGGCATAAACATATAAACACATACGCCGCAAGCTAAACACAAGAATAAGGAAAAGATAAAGCGCTAAAGAAACACGAGCATAAACATACATGCTTAAAAACATAAATGCATAAACACAACGCCAGCAGAAAAAGAAGCTACAGAAAAATTAAAAACCTAGACTAAAGGAAGCCCGAAAATCTAAACAAGGCTTGTTATTATGATGTAAGCCATCATCAAAATAAAGTAAGAATCATGCAAACCAAATTATGGATAGTAATGTTTGTATTAATCACTTGTTCACTTTTATCAACGTGTAACATCATACGGTTATCATCTAATTGCAATAAGTTTTCTAAATTTCGGACTTTAACAAGTTAACCATGTAGAAAATAAAATAAAGAAAGCAAATGAAACACCATTTTGATAAGTTTTGATAATCTTGGAATTAGATAGTTTAATAATTTTGTCTAAACCTTATTATATACATATACTATATTTGGGTTAAAACTACGTCGTTTTGATCATGCTTGCTACAGTAGCTACAGTAACCGGCCCATTAGGCTCTCACTTTGGGCCAGCCCATTTGACTTTTTTTTTTTAAGTAGGCAACTTAAAAAAAAAAAATTTGCTCGACACAAAATAGAAATTTTTTATACAAAATTACTGATTTATTCAGATCAAAAATTATTCGCGCCATGAGGCCATGAGGCCCAACTCATTAAGCTCATATAAAAAATTGATATATTACATCATGATGATCCGAAAAAAATAAACCGCTAAAAAAAAAAAAGGCTCAGCACAAAATAGGAAAGTAAATATAGTTTATATTCAGATTATAAAAATACCATCGACATTAAGCTTATTCCTTTGATGTCCGAACCAAACACATAAGACAATATAAAAAACTATTAAACATTATGACCGAAAAAAATTAAACCCGCACAAAAATAAAAAATATAAAAAAATTTGCTAGCGCCAAAAATAGGAAAAAAAATTAGCATTTATTAAGATAAAAAAAATTAACGCCTCGCATCAAACGCTGTAATTAGATTTGACACGGCAATCATGATTTAAAAACACCCACTATCTACGTAATAAGACAACAACGTCCCCGCAGCTAAACGCCTTTTCTGAGGTGATGAGCGGCAATACTATGCTTGTTTTATACTATGTTGTTATAAATTCAAAGGATAAACACACTAGTTAAGTTGATGAATCTCTTAATATAAGGGCGGCTGGATGGTTTGTTTGAAATTATGTGGTTATTTGTTTTGTACTTGTAACTTCGAAGTTACATTCGGATTCCTGTTTTGTATTATAGGATGATAAGAATCGATAATGTATATTACGAATTAAACTGTTTATTGTGGTTTACACTGAGATGTAATTGGACTACAATCTAATTGACGTTCAGCGAGAGACTCGAATTAGATATCAAACTTGGTGGAAGTTGTAGAGATTACGTGTAATTCATAAAACTAAAGTTAAATTTCAAATTTTCATACTTTTGTATCGTTATTGTTAATTAATATTATTATATTATATATTAGTATTAAAACAATAGTAAGAGTTATTATCACTGTATTTGATTATTATTATGTTATATTTTTATTTTTTATTAATATTCTTATTTTTGTCCAAACATCAACACCTCCCCCAACCCCCAACCAACCAATCTACATCAATATACTATTCACAATGTAATATTGTATAATTATTTATTTTTATTTATAACTTTTTATTTTATTATAAAAATATTTTATTTATTTTGTTATTACAGTAACTATTAAACTATTATTTATTTAATTATTACTTAATTCATATATTATTGTTTTTAAGATTGAATAATATAGGAATAATATTTTTTATACTAAAATGTCTAAATATATACATGTTCATAAGTCATATTTTTCATCATCAAATATGACTAAAATGTCATTTTTAACGTGTGATATCTCACTCATATGACATCCGATTTGAGTGATTCAAAAACCTGAGTAAAGATTACCTAAAATCTATAACTATTATGGTTTACAGTTTTTCTAATTCGATTTTAATATTGGTCATATTTATAGTTAAAAACACAATAAAACGCAATGCATACATATTGGTGAGTTGCAACATATGTGAAAGGCGAGTTAGGATAGTGGCGAGTTTAAATTGTGACGACGAGTTGGTTATTTGCATATTAGGGTAGTGGAGACTTATACTATGAAGGCGATTTGTATATTGGCACGTTGAATTTGACTTAGTAATATATAAGGCATATTATAGGAAGTTCATTATTGGCGAGTTGTAAGTGATTTGAAAATCGGCGAGTTGAAAGTGGTTTTAATTGGCGAGTTAAATTGTATAGGCGAAACAAACAAGAGTATTTGTTGCACGACGAATTAGGGTTGTGGCGAGTTAAGGTAGCGGAATATTTGGTATAGCTTTTTCAGCAAGTTAGATTTTAACCAAGTTTTCATTTTCATTTAAATTGACCTAATGTTGACTAACAAAAGAGTTTCTAAACAAAGAATCAAAATCCCAATCAGATTCGGGGATTCGATGTGTGATATGGTACATAACAAGTATAGTAAGGATAGGTGTGAAGAGGATGGCGCAACTGATGAAATTAGAGATTCAGCTAATGACGTTATCAATGAAAGCTGTGAGAAGGGAGAGAGTACTAATGTGATGGATAAGAACGACGAAGTTTTGGATGTGACGGATGAAGTTCCTACTTTGGAAGAAGCATTGAACAGAATACAAAGTACTGAGTATGATGGTAATCTAAACATGAATAAGCCAATGAATGAAAAGGATACCAAAAGTAATAATAAGCAAGGGTATAAAAACAATAAGCTGAAGAAGGAAAGAAATATAGAAGAAAACAAAGAAAGCAATCAAAACTTAATCTTTAATGCAATTCCTCTATCCTTTGCCAATATTGTTAAGGTGTCTGAAATTTCTAATAAGCTGACACTAATCCCTACTGCAATTGATGAAAGAGAAGTTATTATTTTAGAAGATGATATGGTGATTGAGGGAAGTAACAAGTGGATGATTTCACTGTGTGGATACTTTGTTGGTTATAAAATGTCCTATGCTAAGTTTAGATATAATATGGGAAGAATGTGGGGCAAGTATGACTTTTTTACATTGTAACACAAAATGACATGTATTTGTTCAAGTTTAGAGACGAGGTTGGTATGAATCAGCTGTTGGAAAGTGGGCCTTGGATGGTAAACAATAAGCCACTTTTTGTTCAAAAGTGGAACTCTAGCATTAACATGGATAAGCTTGAGCCAAAATCATTGCCTTTATGGATTAAACTTTACAATGTACTTCTAATTGCCTGGACTACTAAAGGAATATGTGCAATCGCTAGTAGTCTAGGTAGGCCACTTATCATGGATAAAGCCGTAATAAAGATGTGTTAGGAGGGAACAAGTAGGGTTGGATATGCTAGGGTCCTTGTGGAAGTAAATGCTGAGAAAGTGTTTAAGAGACATATTGAAGTTTGTTACAAATGTGAGGAAAATGGGAACAAGTGTTCTAAGTTTATGGATGTGGAATACAACTGTAAACCTCTTACTTGTGATCATTGTCAAGGGTTTAGGCATGTGGATGGCACATGTTCTAAGCAGAGTAATGGTGTCCCTATGGTTGACAACAAAGAGCTGAGGAACATGGATAAATAGATAATTTAGAAATGACGTCAATAGGGCCAAAGAAAGCAATAGGAACAATGTTGCAGCTAATAAGAATGGGGAAAAGAGATGCTCAAAGAAACAATAGCGCAATGAATAAAGGGAAAAACAAAGCTAAGGTTAGGTATGAATTTAGGCCTAAAGAAAAGGAAGTTATCAAAGAGGGCACAAGAAAGACTCAGATTCAACCTAATAAGAACATTGAAAAGTCAAGAAATGAAAATGTTAATAATAGCCATGTGGATACTAATTGTCATAATCCTAAACCCACTTGGAAACTTAACAAGGAAAAAATGAAGAATTGGAGAAGTGCTAATAAGTTTTCAGTTTTGGAGGACATTGAAGATGCTGAAGTTTTTTATGGGACAAAGAAGAGTGAGCATGAAATAGTGGACAAGTTTGTGGACTACCAAAGGTAACCAATAATGGAAGATTCTAAAAATTGGTGTAGTGAAATGTTTAAGTAATTTAAAGAACAATGGGAAGCTAAATGGATCAATACCACTGAAGACATATAAGATGTATATAAAGAGACAACCGAGATTGCAAGAAATATGGCAGAGAATGTTTTAAATGGAATGGCCAGTGATCTATTAAGCAAGGATCATAACCAAACACAATGTTTCCAATGAATGTTCTGAATGCAGAGCTTAGAGTGGCTTCTTGGAATGTGTAACAAGGATATGCAAAGAAGTGAGAAAATTTATTCAAGAAGAAAAGCTTAGTATTCATGCCACGTTGGAGACTCACATTAAGCCAAAACAACTATCTAAAAATAGAAACTTCGTGTTTGGAAGATGGAATTGGTTATCTAACATGAATGAAAGTAAAAGAGGATGCAAAATTATTGTTAGATGGAATTCAAAACATGTGAATGTTATGCAAGTTCATTCAAGTAGTCAAGCAATTCTATGCCTTATTGAAATTGTAAGTTCTAAAGCCAAATTATTCTGTTGTTTCATTTATGTTGCTAACGCTATAAAATATTATAGAGATTTGTGGAAGACTTTGCAGGTATACAAAGTGATTATCAATAACAATCCATGGATTTTGATGGGGGATTGGAATGTTAGTCTGAATATTGAAGATCATTCTGAAGGAAGATCTTGTTAATCTGTTGATATGATTGAATTTCAAGAGTGTTTGGATAAAACTAAAGTTGAAGATCTAAATTGATCGAGGACTCACTATACTTAGATCCAAAGCATGCTTAATCCTACTAATGGCATACTAAAAAGATTGATAGAGTTTTAGGAAATTGCAGCTTCATAGATAGATTTATGAACTCAAGTGCTCTTTTTTTGCCGACCTATGACCACTGCCCAACAGTTCTTATTGTTCCAAATATGATGATTAGGAAGAAGAAAGCATTCAGAATTCCCAACTACATTGCAGACAAACATAAGTTTAAGGAAATAATGGAGAAAGAGTGGAACATTGACACTAATGGATGTAAAATGTATAGATTGGTAAAGAAACTAAAAGCTATGAACATATATATGAAAGAGTTGAATTGGAAGCATGGCAACTTGTTTGAAAAAGTGACTCAATGGAGAGAAAAGCTGAAAGAAATCCAAAAAATAAGTAGATAAGGATCCATTTAATGCTATTTTAAAGAAGGATGATGCTTTAATTCTAAAGGAATACAATATTGCCAAGCAAAATGAAGAAAAACTCTTATATCACCAAGCTAAGATTGAATGGTGGAGTGATGGTAACAGAAATGCCAAGTTCTTTCATGTTGTTGTGAAAGGAAGAGCTCACAGAAATAAGATTAAAGTCATTTGTAATGAACAACGTGATAGAGTGGAAGGAAAGAATGTGGCTAATCAGTTTGCTAAACATTTCTAAGAGTTTCTTGGGAAAGAAGTCCCTGTCATAGAAATGAAGCCAAATACTATACATATTACCAATAAATTTTCTATGGAAGATGCCACAATGATGACCAGGCTAGTGAATGATGAAGAAGTCAAGAAAGCCCTATTTGATATAAGTGATAACAAGGCTCTTGGGCCTGATGGTTTCACCTCCAATTTCTATAAAAAGGCATGGAATATTATGGGAAAAGATGTGTGTGAAGCTGTTAAAGATTTTTTCTCCACAGGAAAACTGATTGGGGGAAGTAAATGCCACCTTGATTACACTTGTTCCTAAGTTAAGCACTCCTATGAAAGTCTCTGATTTTAGACCCATTGCTTGCTGCAACGTGGTCTATAAGATCATTAGCAATTTATGTAAAATTATTAGCCCCAATCAAAGTGCCTTCATTCCAAACAGATAGATAATTGACAACATTTTGTTAACTCATGAATTATTAAGAGGCTATACATGAAAAAATAAAGCTAAAAGGATGACTATGAAGATTGATATACAAAAACCATATGATATAGTAGTGAATTAGAACTTCCTTAAAAGTGTTCTAAAAATATTTGACTTTCCTTAACAAATGGTTAATTGGATAATGGTTTGTGTGAGAACTGTAGCCTTTACCATATGTGTTAATGGTGAAAGGCATGGATATTTCATAGGAGGAAGAGGTATTAGGCAAGGATGTCCCATGTCACCCTACATTTTTACCCATGTTATGGAATTCTTCACTCAGTTCATGCAAAAACAGATTAATGCTGGCGGTGGTTTCAAATATCATTGGTGATGCAAGCAACTTAAAATTTCACATCTATGCTTTGCAGATGACTTGTCATGAGGATTCTCACTCTGCTAGTGTGGTGACAAGGGCTTTGTATAAATTCAGTGAAGTCATTGGGCTACAACCAAACATGAGCAAAAGTACTATCTTCTTTGGAAATGTAACTGAATAGACTCAACAAGATATACTTTCGGTAGAACCGTAGAGGGGGGTGTATACGGTCTTCTTGACTTCTTTGAAATTTATAAAACTTCAAGTAGCAAAGGAACTGAGTGGTGTAATGATTTACCTAGAAATATGAGTAATAAGTAAATAGGGAGAGAAAGAGAGAGACACCACGATATATACTGGTTTGGGATGAGGGGTTATACCATCCGTATGTCGAGTTGCGAATCCACAACACCGATACTATTACTCTAGTATAATCCTTATGGTGGACTATAAACCGTATTACAACTTCGCTCCATTGATATGCACTAAGATCGACGGTCACTAAGAAGAGCTACTCCCTACGGGTTTCCGCCCTCAGGATCCACCCCTAAGAACCCGTGATTCAACTTTTCTTCTAGGATCACTAAGATTAACTGGGAACACTAAGAACTTTCCCTTGGAAGTATACCAAAACCTCAGTTAGATCATGCAATGATCTAGGCTTGATCACCAAGATACAAGACTTCCCTTACAACCAAATTAAAAGATAGTTGATTGTTTAAATCAAGTCCTAACCTAACCTAGAAACTCGATTATAAAAGAAAGGGTATGAGAAAGAAGACCCTCGATTACTAACACACAAGTGTGGATTAGGTACTTGTGTATCTCTCTTGGGTAGATGTGTTCTTCAATAGATGATAGAAGAGAAGATTAGAACACAAGATGTGTTAGACTTAGAGGATAGGAAAAGAGAAAAATGAAGAAAGAAATAATGGAAAGAGGTGAGGAAGACTAGAGCCAAGGAGGGGTATTTATAGGCCAAAAACCTAAATTGGTTAAACCAATTCGAGTTGTCTTTTCGGGGTTTTCGCGTTTTAAATACCCGTTATTGTTTGTTAATACAAATAATGTCTAAAAACGTTATTTATATTTTTCGACCTCTCAACGTTTTGATAATAACAAAATGTAAAAACGTTTACGATAAAAATAAACGCTTACAAATTATTAATCGTAAAATTCTATTTCTAAGACTAATCACTTAAGGTATGTACAAACAAATCATTAAGCATGATTAGTGATCAAGAAAATATGTTTTTCTTAACCATTACATTTTCACAAAAGTATTTTTACAAAAAAATATTAATACAAAATACTTTTTAATAAAATAAAATGTTTTATTTAAATAATAAAATTTGAATCTGATTTTCCCCCCAAAATAAAAGCTTCTATACCAGATACAACATTCCCCTCAAAAAGACAAAAACAGAAGCGTAGTCTAGTGGCGGTCCCCTTATAGGCCTGGCGGCCCCCAGATATATTTAGGACCACCGGGACCGACTCCAGCTGGCCGTTGGGATTCCTGCCTATAAATACTACACTATTTCTGGCAGAAAAACACACCTCTTTGCAAGAATTTTTCCAGTCTTCTTTCTCTCTCTAAAAACCTTCTTTCTCTCACTAAATCTCTTGATCACTAACATTGTTTGATCTTGTTTCAAGTGTTCCAATATCTTCTTCTCATCTCTCCTCTCCTCTCTATCAAGTGCAAGAGAAGAACATTCGTATTCGCCAAGAAACGAATTGTTATTTAGTATTTTTTCACTTCTTCTTCTAAGTATCAAATCTCTATTGTAATTATCTTGTGTAATTGTGTGATTCGGATTGTGTGTAAATTCGATGGTGTAGATCTTGTGATTGTGTAGTGCTTGTGAAGTGGTAGATTGGTTCTAGCTAAGATTAGGACTCGACAATTAGCTTAGTGTCGAAAAATAACGTGAGCAACGTGTAAACGGTTTTCTCTGCCTAAAGGGAGCTTGTTGACATAGTGAAATCTCGAGTAGGATACTCGGGGAGTAGAGTAGGGCGAAGATGAGCTTCGTAGCCGAACCACTATAAATCTTGGCGTCTTGGTTTGATTGTTCCTCTCATTATCTCTTTATATTGTTGTCATTATTATTTAGTATTAGTTTAGATATTTACATTGTTGATTCATATTGTTGATTGGTTGAACATACAACTCGAATCTAAGTATTTTGAAAGCAAACTTTTAAAACGTAAAACAAACCGGTAAACTATTCAACCCCCCTTCTAGTTTCCACAATTGGTATCAGAAGTCGAGGTCACTTAAGATTTTTAAAATAAACTGTATTTTAAAGCTTGGATCGATCTATGAATTCTGAAAAATATCTAGAAGGGCAATCCATGCAAATACCATCACTTTTTGAAAGTGATAGTTTTATTTCTTGGAAAAATAGATTCGAGACATATGTTAAATCAAAAGATCTTGATCTTTGGCATTTTATTACTAACGGTGATTTTTGATGAGGTGTCCTTTTATGTACTATTTCGGGGTTATTTAACCCCCTAAATCATGGAAATATGCCCATATTACGTGCTTAATCGTTTATTTTTAGTTTTTTAGCACTTGGATGGCTTTTGGAGGAAATACACGTGACTTGGGCTCATTTAGAGAAGAAACGGACAAGATTACGGACCTACACCAAATCTCATGATGACTTTTGTAAACAGTGGCTGGAGACGGCGTCGCAAGCATAAAGCGACGCCGTCATGATCAATCTAGTGACGGCGTCAGGATTTTGGCGACGTGGTCGACTTAAAGAGGATCTAGAATCATCTACGTGGCGACGGCGTTAGGATTGCAAAGCGACACCGTCGTGTCGACAACTCTATAAATATAAATCCGTTTTTACGGTTTTAGTGTGTAAATTTTGGGATAATTTTGTATAACCCTAGGGAGACGAACCCTAGTCACTTTAGGAGGTTTATAGGTCGTTTTTAGGGCCTCAAAACCCTATTGTACTACCTTGAATCCATGTTTTAATCAAGTAAGGTATTTATCTTTAATCATTAAATATGTCTATGTGTTGTTTGATTAATTTATCTTCTTACTTTCTTTATAACATGCGAGGCTAAACTGTAACACCCTCAATTTAGCTCGGTCAGCGAAAGGGTCCAATGGTGTTACATCATAGCACAATAACTCAAATCATAGAAAACGACTCAAAAAGAGGCGTTTTAAGAAAATTCCATTCATTTGAATAAAATAAAGTTTACATCACGGTCCCAATAAGTTTAACAACATCACACAACGTTTTACAAAACATTTTCAAATGAATAATTATTTAGCGGGCCTTCATATCTCCATCACCGAATTACCTTCAAGGACCTGAGATAAAACATGCTAAAAGTCAATAATAATGTTGAGTGAATCCATAGAGTTTATGTATATAAACAATAAAAATCATTTCCGAACACAAGTATCATTTTTCAATATTCATTAGGACTATACGATGTCGGCCATTTCAAAGTTATCATATCGGGGGGGGATTATTATAAGCCTCATGACATCAGAAGCTTACCATATATTCAATATAATGCCCACTATACACTCTCGCTATAAGTGTTCTTATTCTCTATACAATGCCTCTGTGGTGTCGTATTCCCGACATAAGACGATAGCTAAGTCGTCACGGTATCGGATGGTTGGTAGCCTCCAAATAGTTATATTTATGTTTAAGCAGTATGCCTTTTTCCGGCAATTAACAATTCAGATTTCCGCGGTCTTTTATCTAGCGAGTTAAGCTACTTATAATAATCATGGCTACTAGCATAACAATTGGGTCCCTTGTGTTCATTTTAAAAAAGCATGTTATCTTCCCTGCGGGTTTATAAAACAATTAAACGTGTAAAATGCGAGGCTATGAACTACTTGATAGTATCGGATGAAATAGTAACGGCGATAGTCAAACTTGGACGTCGGCAAGTAATACCCAAGAACCTATACAAAATGTATGGGTCTTAGGTTTCTAGTCGATAAAATAAAATCACAATTTAAATACTATATATAATATATATTATATATATATATATATATATATTATATATATATATATATATGTATCTATTATGATGATCAACAATTTATATTCTCCAAGTATTATTCTTCAATAGTCTTCTATGTGCTTTAACATCGTACTAACTTGCTTACTTTTAACTAGTTATTACCAATTTTGTCCAAAGGCCCAATAGCCATTTATGAGTCCAATAAGTAATTTAGGTCCATTTTATAAGTCCAATACCAGATCTTAATCATTAATTGGGCCCAAGTGGGTTGGTCCAAGTTTAGTCCAATAGGTCCATTCATTTAATTGGGGCCTTAATGGCCCGATTATGGTCATATGTCCATTTAAGATTGTTTATGAGTTATATAGTAATTTGCGGAGTATCAAAGTGGTTTAAGTTTATTATCAGATGGTTCATCATATATAACGTTCCCAAAAGTGGCCGTCCCTATCATCTTGGTTTTAGTCGACCAAAAAACGCTTTACAAACTTTTAGTATAGATATAGACGTAAAAAAATTTTATGTTCATGCTTACAAAAATGTCATATTATTTCAACATAATGGTATTTTACTTATAAAATTTACATTCCTAGTTTCATTTTAAATATTACATTATAAATATAAGTTTTTTTTTATACTTATTTTAAATAAATATATAAATTAAGGTCACTTCATCATACAAAGGTCAAGTTGGCATTTTTAGCTGAAAATTCACTTTCACCATTTTTGAAGTATTTTCAAACCATAATGAATTGGTTGATCAACCAATTAGGTGCAGATCCTAAATGATTTTATCTAGGTTCATAGTTATAGGTTATTAACCAACTCAATACGTAATATGACTTTTTAATACGTTCTGCCAGCAAGGTCAGATTTGATGTCTTTTGGTAAAATGGTCATAACTGGTCAATTTTTAGCTTCCATTGATATCCAATTAGCCACATTATCATCATTCAATTCTCTACAACCCTAGGTAAAATCAAATCAAGTCTCAAATCTTATGTAAAAATCGATAAACTTACTGTTTACAACCAGCTTTCTTTTTTTTTTAAAAAATTAAAAAAAAAAATTTCTATATGGAGTTCTAGCGAGTTTTAGTGGTTGATTTATTCATTTTACCCTAGATCTACACATGCATGCTACTTTTTATTACTTGATCATCAAAATTACAATACATTTTACATTTACATTGGAATGGGGAAATTCCAAGAAATAAAAAAGATAAATAAGATTTATTAAGTTTTACCACAAGAAAAATGGTTATGATGATCAAATGATTCAAAGAAATATACAAGACTTCACTTCAAGCTTGATCTTCACCATATTATTTTAGATCACCATTTTTATTATACCATTGTTTGGTTCGTATATTTTATGGAAAACGTAGGAAATAACGAGGGGATTCGGAAAAATATAAGGTGTTCGGTTCATGTCTTTTTCCGGCGACCACGGCGGTTTTTCCGGCGGCGGTGCCGACGAGGCCGACGACGGCTACGGTGGCGGGTTTCCGGTGACCGGAAATGTTTTTCCTGGTTGGTGGTGGGTGGAGCTAGAGAGAAAGTGGGTGTGTTTTATTTTTTAAAAATGAAGGTAATAAGGAAGTAACTTCCTTATATTTTTATTGCACTAGTTTTTGGACTTTTTGTCAATAATAATCCTCCCTCTTTTCAAAAAGGAGTTTTGACACTATGAGCTTTTTACTTAATAAAAATCAACTAATTCGGTTTTGGGCTTCGGGGGATAAACTTCCGAAGACCATTTTATTTTCGTTACACTTTTATTTCTAATGTATATATTTAATCAAATGTATGCACATTTATTTTAAAAACATTAGTTAGGCTTCAGTTCGGCTCAAGACAAGGAACAAAGACGACGTTTGTAAAAATAATAAATTTCAAATTTCCATTCGAAATAAAATACGAAATAATTATTTATGACAAATAAAATTTTAAATGTCGACGTTTGTTATGAAAACTCACAAAATAAAACGAATGCAACAAAATTATTTCTACGGCATTTTTGAAAATATAAACGTCGATGCCTTACGTAGAATTCGCCGGTTCTTTGTAAAAGTCGCGTAATTTACGAATGTAAGCCCTAATTCTCCCGGTTAGTCGTGAGTTCATATCTCAACATAAAAATGAAAATTATAATTAATACTCGAGAAATAAATAACGATCTGAAATTGACGGATTGTCACAGCATTTCCCCCTAAAAAGGGATCTTCGTCCCTGAAGATCAATTCATCTTGTCGTCCGCTTCTTATTAAAATCAAAGAGATGAGGATATTTCTTCCACATCTGATCCTCCCTTTCCCAAGTATATTCCGGTCCACGACTCGAGTTCCATCGAACTTTAACTATAGAAATCCGACTTTGCTTAAGTTGCTTCACTTCCCTATCCATGATTTCGATAGGTTCTTCGATGAAATGCAACTTCTCGTCGATCCTTACTTCGTCAAGAGGAATAATAAGATCTTCATCCGATAAACACTTCTTCAAGTTCGAATAATGGAATGTATTGTGAACTCCTTGAAGCTCTCGGGGTAATTTCAGTTTATATGCCTCCGGACCGAATCTTGATAGAATCTTGAATGGTCCAATATAACGGGGACTTAACTTCCCACGTTTTCCAAATTGTACAACACCTTTCCACGGTGATACTTTCAGCATAACTTTCCACCCACCTCGAACTCCAAAGGTTTACGTCTTACATCCGCATAACTTTTCTGCCTACTATGAGTAGCCAATAATCGGTTCTTGATTTGCACAATCATTTTCGTCGTTTTCACGAATCATTTCCGGTCCCGTGAGTTGGACATCTCCAACCTCACTCCAACATACAGGCGATCTACATTTCCTTCCGTATAGCGCTTCAAAAGGTGCGGCTTTAATACTAGCGTGATAACTATTATTGTATGAGAATTCAGCCAAAGGTAAGTGCTTATCCCAGTCACTACCAAAGTCAATCACGCAAGCACGTAACATGTCTTCCAATGTTTGGATCCTTCATTCATTCTGACCATCAGTTTGAGGATGATAAGCAGTGCTCATATCCAAATTCATCCCTATTGACTTTTGAAGGGATCTCCAAAAATCCGGATGCAAAACGAGGGTCTAGGTCCGAAATAATCGACACGGGCACTCCGTGCCTACATCCAATCTCCTTTAAATAAAATCGAGTAATCCTCTCCATTTTAAACTTCTCATTCATCGGAATCAAGTGAGTAGATTTAGTCAATCAGTCACAATGACCCAAATCGAGTCATATCCAGATGACGGTCTTTGAAGCTTTAAAATGAAATCCATTGTTATTCTCTCCTACTTCCAAACAGGGATTTCAGGTTATTGTAGTAATCCTGATGGATTTTGATGTTCACAAGACTCATAAATAAAGTAAAAGAGCTTTTTGGGAGGCACCCTAATATTTACTGTTCCCGCCATATTTGGAGTTGTGTCTTATGTTTTAAATTCTTATATGTGTGTTTTTATTATGTTTGAATTAGTTGTAATCATGCTTTATTTGTTTGTAACTTCGTCTTATTTGCAATCAAGGGTATTTTGCAATAAAATAAGTGTAGGGGAAATATCTGGTTTTTAAAAACCCAAATTCAAACATTTGAAATAAATTGTTTAGATTAATTCGCGTCAGTTTTGAGTCATATGATTATAATGACTAATTCAGGTTTTTATGCAGTGCTTTCTTCAGTTTTGACTTATAAAATTGCGTGCAGGAAATTTCTCATTAAAAACGAAAAAGAAATTTTCACAGATGCTGGAGACGCGTCAGGATTTAGCGCTGACAGGTCGCGTCTCCAACTTATGGAAAAATTTGAATTTTTTATAGTATTCCTGAAAAACAAACTGTGAAATAATTTAAAATCTATTATTCTATTTTTAATACCTCCAGAAAAACCTTAGATTATATCATTACTCTCACATCCTATCTTTATTGCTTTCGTAGAGTCGAAACCCTAAATCTGTTGTATATGTATCTATCCCATGGATTTTATGCTTGGTGTAGTTGTACTTTGTCTTTGATTACAGGTTATATTTGATGAGAAGAAGCTTGGAAGTTCTTAGGAAGTTTCATTGGATATTCTTGTGAGACGTTTCAACCAGTCAGTTATCGCATGTTTCTTCTCACATTAT
The DNA here is from genome assembly GCA_026074375.1 of Tanacetum coccineum. Taxonomy (NCBI): domain Eukaryota; kingdom Viridiplantae; phylum Streptophyta; class Magnoliopsida; order Asterales; family Asteraceae; genus Tanacetum; species Tanacetum coccineum. The sequence goes on from BQNB010091005.1 coordinate 15,806, forward strand.
TGAGCAAAACCTGGGGGTGTATAGTTTTTTTACTTGTTTATTCCACCTTTATTCGTTTTTTCCGGGTTAAATTTTATAGAACTTTACTATGGACAATGTTCAACTTAAGTGTAGGGGGAAATAAGCCTTAGAAACTATTCTTTCATTTGCCATTTGCTTTGTCCTTAAAATGATGGGTAATATATCGAAACATAGCATAAAAGGTAATTTTAACCCAAATTTAAATTTTTTATGACACATACCGACGAAAATCGAGTATTATTGCCGTCTATGATAGGAATTTATTATGGACTAACACAAAAACCTTTAAACTTCCACCCCCAAAAAGCGAGGTTCACCTTAGATTCTTTAGAATTCGGGTATACTTTATTGATAACCCAAGTTAGTTTATTCACTTTAAGCTTGTTCGAGTTAAGGGTCGAATGCAGACATTTGTGTTATTTATTTCCGTCGTTTCGGATGTGTATGGTTTGTATCTAGGTCGCCTTTTGATATTAGTAAATCACCTTAATTATATATATATTATATATATATAATATATATATATATATATATATATATATATATATATATATATATATAATATATATATACATAAGCAAAGTATCATACAAATTATTCTTAGGAAAGAATAATAAGTAATCAACACGGGTATCGTTCTCCTCGGTGAGAGGTGAATGGAAATTCACGTTTATGTCACGAATCAAGCTTGATTGTCATTTAAGTTTTGGATTTGGATTCTAAATCTAATAACGCAAAATAAAAGCATATAAAGGCACGCGCAATTAAATTCTAACGACAATTAAAACGGAAAAACAATTTAAAATAAAACTAATTAAACCAAATAACACAAAATTAAAACTCTAAAATTCAAATTTCAAATTTCCTAGACTAAAATGATAAAACTAAATTTTAAAAACAAAAATATATTTTTTTTGTATTTTTATTATTTTTAAAACTATTTTTAAAGCATTTTAAACTAAAAATTCAATTAAAAATATTAAATGAAAACTAAAAATTCAAAAAAAATTATGAAAAATACTAGAACTAATAATAAAGGTTTAGAAACTAAAATGGAACTCACAGCTTGTTTCAATAAGCTGAGAATATTATAATATGCAAATAAGCCTCAGGAAACTAAGGAACTTTTTAACAAATTAAATGGACAAGCATATTATGAAAAAGACCCAAGGGCACGTTGGTAAAGTGTGTGTGTTGTGAGGGGAAGGTCACAGGTTCGAGTCCTGTGACCTACCTTTTTGAGAAAATATTTTTTTTATTTTCTTTTTGAAAAAACTTTAAAACAAACAAAAATAAGCAAGTTTTATGAAAGACTCAAATCCAAAACATATTTATAAGCTAAGAAAAAGCACAAGGAAGTGGGCAGTTTAGGATAAAAGTTAAAGACATTAAGCTATAAACTTGTTTGGAAATTGTGGGAACTAAATAAGCAATAATTAAGCTACTAAAGACTAATAAGCTTGACACAGGTCAAAAAAAAAAAAAAAAAAAAAAAAACTTATAACAAATTAATAAAGTACTATGACAAGAAATAAGCAAACTAGATTAATACTAAAAACTACCCAATGCTTAAGAACTATTAGGACTCAAAAACAGTTGTAAAAGATTTTGACTAAACTTTGAGCTAAGCTATTTTCCTTTTAAGCAATTAGGATATAAGCTAAAGACTTAAAACAGATAAATACTAGTCCCCAAAGAACACATAAAAGCTTAATTTGAGCAAATTGATTAGGTAAATAAGCTGAAAAAAGGAAATATGAAATGAAAGCTAACACTACTATTTTTGGCTTTTTGAAATTGAAGACAATTTTGAAGCTTTAAAAATAAAGACTTAATAGAAAATTTAAAGACTCTCAAAATTTGAAACAGATAGGACCATAATAATAAGCAGTTCAAACTAAAAATAAGATTATCAAACAAATAAATAGCTACAACCTAATGCTAAAAACAAACTTGCATATAAAACCTTTGACTTTTTGATTTTTTTACTACTAACTTTTAAGACCCTAAAATCACTTTGACATTTAAACAACTTAAAACAGATTAAGCTCAGACTATAATAAGCTAAATTAAACTAAAATCAACTCAAATTAAGCTAAGAAAGGACCTTAAATGTCCTGCTCAATCAGAACCTAAAGAACAAGCTTAAAACCTTTCAAATTTAGATTTGCTATTTTTTTTACACAAAAGAACTTAAAGAATTAACGAAGCAAATGACTTTAAATGCATATTCTTTTGATACATTAATGAATCCAAATTAGCACAAAAACCATACCTCATACTGCATTTATCAAAAAGAACAGTTTGAACAGCTATAAAACCTATATTCCTTTATTTTTGATAAAAAAAAACTCTAATCATAACTATACTTAATCTAAACTTATTAATACTAACCTCAAAACTTAACAAGAGCTTATTAAAACTAATTTAATCCCTAAAATTAAACCTAGCAGTCTTAAAAAAAAAACTTACTTAAGACCGCCCCCCCTTTATGCCAAACACCCCTTTAAATCCTTAAAACCAACTTATAAGTTTAAACAGATCTTAATAAGCCCTAATTATTGAAAACAAATAAATAACTAAGCTTGATAAAGACTTTTAAGCAAAAACTTGGGGAAATTAAGCACTAATTAATAAGCCATGACTAATAAGCAGTTTTAGTATTTTTTTTAGACAGAATTTATGAAACTCTATTCAAACTAATATCAAGCTAAAAACTAAGCATAACATATACCAATTAGACAGGATAACATATTAAAGCTATTAAAAGCACAAATAGCAGAAATAAGCATAGACTAGACAATTAGCTAAAAGGATAAAAGGAAACATGTACCCTTGATCCCTGCTTTAATAGGGATTTAAATGCTCAGGAGCTTATCTACAAGTTCAGCTTGTTGATAAAAAAGCTGGTAAAGTCAATATAGCCCATCCTTTTTTGGCATATCATACAAAACTTAAAAACTACAATGCTTAATCTCAACTTTGATGTATAGTTAACCATCTTGTAAAAATAAGCTTTGGATGCTCTATTTGTACAAGTGAACAATGATTGAGACTTTAAAACGGCTTTATGATAGCTTGATTATTACTTAATTTGGAATTTTAAAGGTGAATTTTGCATAAAATCATTATGACGAAGACAATTAAGCTGAAATATAAACTTTTTTAATTCATTAAAAACGAGTACAAAGCTTAAAAAGAAATAATGTTTCAATAAGCTGAATTAAGCTAACTAATCTACTCCTAATTCTACACTTACTCCTACTCTAGTATGTCCATTTCATGTGTGAAGACCCCTCTATTTATAGCCTGAAGAATAAGGTTTAGGCGGCATAGGCGCGTATCATCTTCCAATACTAGCCCTTGATTAGTAACTGCTCCAATATTCATCCTTAGCCTGATTTGATTCTCGTTCTTCAACAACCAATGAGGAGCTAAGGATTGCCAAAGTAGCAAAATATACTGTCAGAGGGTGATCAGGCGCTAGCTTCTGAAGTAAGAGTTTCTGAGCGTGTGTGAATGGGTTGTTTACCCTGCTAGTTTGTTGCTCTGTAATTGCGAGGGAGGAAAACTGAATGTACAGTGTGTTGTTTGACCCTATGTTTTAACTTCGTTGACATTGGGGACCGGGTTATGACTTGGGCTTTGTATTTGGGCCAGGTTTAATAATAAGAGTTTATGGATTGGATTTAGTTATATAAATAGATTTAGGGCTTAGGTTTTATAGTACAAATCTTAATGGGCTGATCCGACCCATTAAAATGGGTACAGGTTGGCCCATTATAGATGCATACGCCTTCGGCTTCGGTTTCATGCACTCTTCTAATTTCATGCTCGTGTTTTGTCCTTTTTGGCTTGTTTTTGTTCATATTTGATATATCCGTTACTTGTAAGACATAAATCACAAAACACACATATACAATGCATTTTTATGTATTTATTGTTCATTAAAGCTAATTTTTAATTAGGGAAAAATTGATATGTGATGTAAACAATTTAAAAATCCCCCATACTAAGCTATTGTCGTGTCCTCACGCAATGTCATAAATATACACTTAGAAAACCAAAAATTTCAACCCCCTTAGACTAATTACCTCAAAAAGTAGCTAAGTGTTCATCTAAGAGGATTAAAAAATCAATAGTTTTGATAAGCCCCCGTTTTACCATTTTTATGCATTTATTATTATCATATACTATAACTTCACGGAACAAGAAACACTAAAAGGATAAATTCATCGTCCTCGAGTTTTCACCTGCCCCAAACCAAGCTTAAAAACAAAATCATTGTTAAATACAAGTTAAAGAATGCTATCATCTACTCATAAATGACTAATTGTGTAAGCATAGTACTTTTCGCTTCCTTATCCTAAAATCCTATTCTAAAGGTTTTATTCTTATTATTGGCGACAAATAAATTAAGTCTTTTATTCATATAAAGTAAACGGTTTTAGACCATAATTAGTTTGAAATCCTTTCCTAAGAGAGATATATGGTGAGAATATAAAGTCCCACATTAAGGTTCTAATTTCGCAAGATTTAGGGGTTGTCTTTTATTTCATCCGAAACACTCAACTACGAGTCCAGAGAACAAAGGCTTTATTTAGATAACACCCAATGTTCACAAATTTGGCTTTAAAAATTATTATTTATTGCTAAACTATATAATACCTGGGCACTTTAACAACTGGAACATCGAGCGTCCTAACCTGACTAGAGCCAATAGTCTTTTATTTCGACTCGATAATTTCCTCGATCTTTCTTTTGAACTTGAAGGCTACAAACATCGACCAGGAACCGACCAGATGAAGGCAAAATTTTATCAGTCTCGGATTTGTTTTTCTTACTATGGGTTTTCTTTTGAGAACTGCCACATCGGCAGCGACACCGACCAAAGACAGCAACCCTTTATCAGCCCACGTTTTTATTATTTATTTTATTACCTTCACCCTCTTAAATGACTGTTAACATCGGTATGCGAGCGGACATTGATCCAGAAGTCTTATTTCGGCTTGGTTTACTTACATTATTATTATTATTTATAGGCCAAATTTCTAAGTCCTGTGTCTTTTTACTACCTAGACAACGACTAGAGAGCGTTAGAATCAGTAGCCTATCTTCCCACAACATGACAAAACCTCTGATGTGTACCTTTACTTTCACTAGAAGGATCTATACGAATTGATTTAAACTAAAATTCGTCAAAAACCAAAGAAACTTTATTTATTTAACAATTATATAACGTTTATTAAGCTGATGGGAGCAAAAAGCACAATTAACCTCTATGAGCTTTAAAGAGATCCAATCTATCTATGTGGTTAGCATCAAAACTTTTATAATACTTTATCATTTCTCGTTCTTCGCAAAATTTAAAATTATTTACTAAAAAAGATCTGCGAATGCTGAAGTCAATAAAATAAGGTTGCTATTAAAGGTCTATCATGAAAAACTTGCAAAATCTTGGTCTTAAAGCTATAATTCACGTTTTTTTAATGCTTCTTGTATAATAATACTAGGCAAAAGCTTAAATAATATATAGTTAAGGGGTAAGCTAGGCGTTACATGATCAATCAATGTCTGAATTTATTCTTTAAAAGACAAAATTTCATTCAAAACACCTTATTTTTTTTGGAAAAAAATAATTTGGCGTAAAATTACATATTTTTACTCTTTTTGGTGGTAAAGCGGGATTACTTGAAGACATGGCAATATGCAAGTAGATTAAATCGAAAGATCACCCTTACTAGAAATACACATTGTCCTCAATGTGTGACTGTCAACCCCATTCTAATTTCAAGGCATAATCCCATATTCGGGGTCTCTCCGTAATCTAAAGCCGTTTATTATTTTGTAATAGATAACGTTAATTATAAGATTAGGATATTGGGATTCCCATTTTAAGCCTGCTCTAAGGATTGTAGATTGAATGAACGTATGGTCAAAACCACGAGCAGACGTGTCTGCAATAATCCAGGCAATCCTGGACATAAAACACGAAACACGAGAAAGGAATAGGCGAGCCTCCTCGCGTCACACTAGTTTAATAAATATTATAGTATTATATTACTAAGGATAAGCATGGGTTGCCACCCACAAAGCGCTTGTTTTTGTGCGAGTCTCTAGCTTGACTCTCTTCATATCATCGTGATATTAGGGACGAAACACGTGGAAGAGCAAACTCCCTACGGGGACTGCTTATGCCTAGGCTCCAAGGAATAAAATACTTTAAAGCAGGAGATTGACGGTCAAAATGATATCCTCACTCTCGGAGGAGAGAGGAAAAGAAGATTCCATTGGATATGTGAAATAAGGAAGGAAAATTCGGATAACATATGTAGGGGAAATATAATGGCGATCCTCAAAGGGTAAGCTCACATATGTTTGAGAAAAAAATTTCTCATGAATCCCGGGGTCAAAAATTTTGTCCTCGGTCATCAAATCATCAATTGGAGCATCATACAAAATCTTCTTCCATTCATTTTCTTTAGACTCTAAATCAAATAAATTGTCATTCTCTTCGAGAGGCGGTTCATCGGTGAACCCCTTGAGAATGAAAGCAACACTTATCTTAGGAGTAGATGGATCACGGTGAAGTAGAAGCTTAATCTCATCAACGTCGCCACCTGGGTCGAATAATTCATCCTCATTAAGCTTAGAAAGAGGTGTGACTAGCAAATCTGGCTCATCAAGTTTAGAAACATAGGAGTCCTCACTCTCGATGTCCTCTAATACCTTATTAAAAAGAGGATTTACATCACTAGAGATGTACTCGTCATCAAATACAAAAAGAGGATTCGAATAAATTTTAACATTATCTTCTAGAACGTCCTCATCGAATAGTGACTCGTCATCACTAGAGGTAAAATCGTCATTTGAATCGAATAGAAGGTTAGAGAAATTTACGGATTTTTCCTCAAAAATGTTAATCGGAGAGAAATCATTACACGAAGGTAAATCACACTCACTATCACCCCCGGATGTATCCTCGGACTAACTTAGGGTTGGGATAAGGTCCTCAACACTAGACTTTATGAATTCGTCCGATTCCTTTTTAGGAATAGTGCTAAGATCCTCATCCCCCATGATGAATAACGGACCTAAATTGACGGATTGTCACAAACATTTCCCCCTAAAAAGGGATCTTCGTCCCTAAAGATCAATTCATCTTGTCGTCCGCTTCTTATTAAAATCAAAGAGATGAGGGTATTTCTTCCACATTTGATCCTCTTTCATGTATATTTGGTCCTAGACTCGAATTTTCTATCCGAAACTTTGACTATTGGGATCCGACTTTGCTTAAGTTGCTTTACTTACCTATCCATGATTTCGATAGGTTCTTCGATGAAATGCAACTTCTCGTTGATTCTAACTTCGCCAAGAAGAATAATAAGATCTTCATCCGATAACTTTTATCTTCAATTTATGGAATTATGGTATGTATTGTGTATTCCTTGAAGCTCTCGGGGTAATTCCAGTTTATATGCCACCGGACCCACTCTTGATAGAATCTTGAATGGTCCAATATAAACGGGGACTTAATTTCCCACGTTTTCCAAATCGAACAACACCTTTCCACGGTGATACTTTCAGCATAACTTTGTCACCCACTTCGAACTCCAAAGGTTTACGTCTCACATCCGCATAACTTTTCTGTTTACTACGAGCAGCAAATAATCGTTCTTGATTTGCACAATTATCTCTGTCTTTACGAATCATTTCTGGTCCCGTTTAAGTTGGGCATCTCAACCTCACTCCAATTATAGCGATCTAATTTCTTTTGTATAGAGCTTCGAAAGGTGCGGCTTTAACACTGCGCGGTTAACTATTATTGTTGAGAATTTCAGCCAAAGGTAAGTGCTCTATCCCAGCCTCTTCCAAAGTCAATCACGCAAGTACGCAAACATCGTCTTCTATGTCTGTCATCGTTCTTTCACTCTGGACCATCAGTTTCGGATGGTAAGCAAGTGATTATATCCTAATTCGTTCCATTGGGACTTTTAAGAAGATCTCTAATACCCTGATGCGAAATGAGGGTTTCGGTCCGAAATAATCGACATGGGCTACCACGTGCCTAAAACAATCTCTTCAAATATCAATTCGAGTAAGCTCTCCTTTTTTATTACTCTCATTCATCGGAATACAAGTTGAGCAGGATTAGGTCAATCGATTCAACTATGTACCCAAATTAAATTCATATCCAGATGGTGTTCTTGAAGCTTTGTAATGTAAATCCATTATAATTCTCTCCCATTTCCAAACAGGTAATTTCCGGTTGTGAAGTAGTACCTGAAGGCTTTGGTGTTCAGCCTTGACTTTAGCACATGTCAAGCACTTACTGACATATGTCGCAATGTCCGCTTTTATATTCGGCCACCGGTATAACTTCCTCAAATCATGGTACATTTTATACGACCAGGATGAAATAGGAATTATTTTGATTTATAAGATTTCAACATGATTTGTTTTTTTCTGGTCCAGGATGAATGAAATATTTTGATTTATGAGATTCCAACACGATTAGGTCTCTCAATCCTCCAAATAATGGCTCCCCTTTGCCGAGAAATCCTTCGGCACCTATATTTTCCTCCTTGCACGCTTCAACTTGTGCATTTCGAATTTGTTTAGGTAAATTGTTATGCACCGTCACTACTAAAGCACGCACTCGTATCGGTTCCTTATCCTTCTTGCTTAACGCATCAGCGACAACATTCGCCTTTCCCGGGTGATAACGAATAACACAATCGTAATCACTCACAAGTTCAATCCATCTACGCTGCCTCATTTTTAGCTCGTTTTGATCCAAAATATATTGTAGGCTTTTGTGATCGGTGAATACCGTACACTTAGTGCCGTACAAATAATGTCTCCATAGTCGAAGAGCAAAAACCACCGCTCCCAATTCCAAGTCATGGGTCGTGTAGTTTTCCTCATTCTTTCTAAGTTGTCTAGAGGCGTACGCAATCACCTTTTCTCGTTGCATCAAAACAGCTCCAAATCCTTTAGGGGATGCATCACAATACACAACAAAGTCTTCGCTTCCTTCGGGTAGTGATAATATTGGCGCACTATACAATTTCAGCTTCAATGTTTGAAATGCCTCCTCTTCGTCTTCCCCATACAAACGGCTTATTTTTCTGAGTGAGTTTAGTTAATGGTTTGGATATTAGAGAAAACTCCTTAATAAACCGTCGATAATAGCCTGCCAAACCCAAAAATTGTCGCACTTTCGTTGGTGTAGTCGGTGCAGCCCAATTTTTAATGGCTTCTATCTTTGCAGGATCAACATGAACTCCATTACTATCAATCACATGGCCAAGGAATTGCACGAAATCAAGCCAAAAATCACATTTTGAAAACTTAGCGTACAAATTTTTGCTCCTTAGCAAATTCAAGATAGTCTTCAAATGTTCACCATGTTCTTCTTTATTTTTGGAATAAATCAGAACGTCATCAATGAATACAATCACGAACTTATCAAGATACGACTTGCACACGCGATTCATCAAGTCCATGAATACTGCAGGTGCATTAGTTAGTCCAAACGGCATTACTTGAAACTCATAATGTTCATAACAAGTTCTGAATGCAGTAATTCGAATATCTTCTTCGCGGACACGAAGTTGCCGATAACCAGACCGTAGATCAATTTTAGAATATACACTAGAACCTTGCAGCTGATCAAATAAGTCATCGATCCTTGGTAACGGATATCGATTCTTGATCGTCAATTTGTTCAGTTCGGTAATCAATGCACATTCGGAACAATCCATCCTTCTTCTTCACGAACAATACCGGAGCTCCCCTCGGTGACGAGCTCGGTCGAATAAAACCTTTCTCCAACAACTCTGGCGGTTGCTTGGACAACTCCTTCATTTCAGATGGTGCTAAACGATATGGCGCACGCGCCACAGGTGCAGCACCGGGAATAAGATCAATACAGAATTCAACTTGCCTGGGTGGCAGAAGTCCAGGTAATTCTTCGGGAAATACCTTGAGAGAATCTCGGATGACAGGAACATCTTTAAATCGCTTCTCCTTCGATACCGTTCTGGTTACTTGAGCTAGGAATAGCTCACAACCATTCTCGATATACTTTCGAGCCTTAATGCACGAAACGATCTTCAAACGGGGATTATTTCTATTTCCTTCGATAATCAACGCCTTACCTTCCAGGGGAAATCCTAACCTTTTTCTCTCCACACAATATAGCGGCATCATATCGTGATAACCAATCCATCCCAATAATGATATCAGAACTTCCTAGTTCTATTACCATTAAATCGATTGGAAAAGAACGGTTTAAAAGATTAAGTGTCCACCCTATTAAAACGTTATTGGTACTTACTACTTTTCTGTCGGTCAATTCGACTTCATAGCTAGTATCTAACTCAACCAGTTCAATATCAATAAGGGTACTAAAATTTGTAGACATAAAACTTTTATCGGTACCCGAATCAAATAATGCAATAGCATAATTATTATTGAGTAAGAACGTACCAGTAACGACCTTCGGATCTTGCTGAGCATTCACATCTCCTAACTTATAAGCACCTCCATGGTTGTTTCCACCTTGCCCATTCCTTCTCAACTTAGGGCAATCCTTATTTCTGTGCCCTTTTTCATTGCAATTTAAAGCAATTCATATCCCTTATCGAATCAAGGGAATCAAAAGATAGAGTTAGCAATTAAAGGGCGAAGTCAACGCGTGATTCACACGGGCGGATTTCGAGTCAAAAGAAAGACGAATACCATAATGGATATGCATAAACCCTATACTTTCATAAGTCGTTATTCACACCCGAAGGCATCACGGATCTTTACCCGCATTACTCAAAGGAGGATTAGTTGAAAAGAAAGGATAGGAACGTCAAAACTTCAAGTCGGGTATCAATAGTCGATAATTTGGATAAGTGTCCAAAGAATTTCATGATGAAAAGAAAGGAAATGAGAGGTAGAATAACAATTGTCAAGTAAGACCGCATCCACAGATGGTTAATTTGATTGGGAAAAGGATAAGCATACATATGCAGATATCCCTACTTGTACCGCTTGCAAACCATACAAAATCTTGATTTTTTAGAATTACAGTCAAAATCTTACAGTGACTACTATTCAGCCTTGCATGGCTCCTTCCAAATTATACGTAGGTGCACGACTATGTATAATTT
>BQNB010091006.1:0-11629 GCA_026074375.1 Tanacetum coccineum
AAAATGTGTGTATGAAAAACGTGTGTATAAAACGTTTGTATAAAAATGCGTATAAAAATGTGTGTATATAAAAATATTTGTAAAAAAACATGTATAAAAATGTGTGTAAAAACGTTCATAAATTTTAAAAATAATAAGAAAATAGACTTTTAAAAAAATCATATTTTAAGTTAATTACAAACGATCGTTTGTATAAACGACTAACGTTGCAATAAAAAAATAAACGGTCGTTAACTTTACCTGCTCTAGCAGGTCATTTAGGTTACCAGTACACACAATAACACGAACTCAAAAGTTGAGCGACACAATGGCAAAAAAATTAGTAGTCTATATACAATAGCAAAAAGTGACAAGTATAATATATTTTTAGGCAATTAACCCAAAAATAAATAAATAACCCTTTAGACTTTATAACCCTAAACTTTATGTTTTAAAAATACAACATATATGTTATTTTAAGAATACAACATACATATATGCACAAGATTATTAATATCAAAATAAAAGCACGAATTATTGTATATGTAAATATATACATGATGTAAGTAAATGCGTTTAATAAAGACTTATTGTTTTTCATTTTATAAGTTTAACAAATCCGTACATGGGTTTGAATATTAAATACAGCTAAATTGTTATTAACAGAAATACAAATATCAAATGTAATCACGAGGTACTGTAATATGGAAATAAATGTACGCGATTGTATAACAACGACTCATGTAATTCTTATTTAAAATTTATATAAAGATATCGGGAAAAACATTTTTAAAAAGTTTTATATTTTAACTTCATCAACACTCATCATATGCTACTAAAATCACATATTGTGTACAATATGATATCAATAGTTAAATTTAAGGATATGAACATGAAAGAATATTTTTCCTAAATTTAAACAACAAGCCCTAAAGTTCTTGATAGGACAAGTGGGTTTATAAATGCATTACCTTAACTTCAGATACATTAAAATTAAAAATCTTTTATATAATAAAAGAATTACATCATTTCAGAGTTTTCTATCAGATTAAATCTTATGTGAAAATAAATTGGACCAGTCAGAATGCTTAATTTTGTCACATAGGCAAAATCGTGCGATCTAATTGGTCAATAAAAAGTCAAAATTGAATCAATATGGTCAAAATTGAAAAGAATTAGTGAAGAAATTTGATGAAGAAAAAAAAACACATAAAAATATATGTGTCAAATGTGTGAAAACAAAAACCTAAAAAAAGGAGAGATAATTAATAAAACTTTAGTAGTTTAATTTTAAATAAATTATATGGAGTTAAAAGTGTAAAGTTATAAATTTACAAGTTTTATTATAACTTTAAAAAATAAACAAATACCCCCTTAAACTTTAAACCTCTAGACTTTATATTTTAAAATACAACAAACGTAAACAATTTCTTACTTCCAAACAAAGATTTAACATTATCTAATCACATCTCAAATCTACCCGAAGAGTTTTTGGTAGATTTTTCATTGTCGGCCTGAAATCATGTTGTACAACCGAAGCACATCGAGGGTTCACTTGACCCGACTCCGGGCTACCTAAAAGGGTTGTTTCGCTAGGATTAGTTGGCTCACAATGTCAAGTCAAAAAACAGGTAAATAAAAAGAAAAAAAATTAGTAATCATCCTAAAATTCATGTACTACGTAATATATAAAAGATTTAATGAATCTATTATCTTCATATATTTCGATAATACTCTATAACATAACTTATAAAACAGAAAAAATATATATATGTAGTTTAAAAAAACATAATGTTAAAACTAGTTATATCTGCAAAACCATCATGATTCGATCTACGGCTGCATTGTTATGACTTCGTTTTCTAAAAAGATCAACATATTTGTGAATTGTGACGGTAAAGTGTAAATTGTCATTTATGTTAAAATATAGATATGGAAGAGTCTACACACGATGACACGAAAACACATTTCAGCACGTTTTGTAACTCGAATAATAAAATAATCAATGTATCTGTATAATAATATTTATAAAATAAAATATTTTTGAAAAATTGTCTATTATATGGTGAGCTGCCAATTCGCTGGGGCTTCTATCAGTATCAAAGTTTTGGGTGACCGTTTTTCTAATTTATGGTCAGTTTTTTGGCATAACACTGATAAGATCTCCATACGAGACAAAATTTATTTGATTATGACAAAATAATTTTCTTTTCGACTTTGAGGATTAGATATAGTTGCTTTGGTACCAAGGGAGAATGATATATGAAATTGACTATCTGACAAGTGATATCATGTAAGGCCGTCTTTAAATTTTAAAAAAATTTAAAGGTTAGAGACGAAATTAGATATTGAGATCGTTCGAGAAGAAATATTATATATAAAATATCATCGTCTGTAAAATATAATGCAAATTAATTATTTAAACGTTCAACGCATGTCGCATTTAATATATTTTCTCATCTAAATACATTTTTCCTTGAAATATATATATATATAGCATGCCTTGTGTCTAACACTCAATCCGCGTTTGTTGCTGGAAGACAGATCTTGGATGGTCCTTTCATTCTTAACGAAGTGCTTGATATAACTCACAAGCTATTATTTATAATTACTACTAGTAAAACTTTAGTTAGTGGTTGCATGAGGACCATACATCATGAATTTGCATTTGGTGACTTTTTTCATTTTGTTTTATTAAAACAATAACTATTAGTAGTCGGTAAAAGAGAATAAGTTATTCGGTAAAAGAGAAAGATAAAATAACTTAGCGGGGTTAATTAGTAGTCAAAAAATAATAATAAAATGACTATTATTATATCCTGACTTATCCTGTTACATGAGTTTGGGGGACTACATCATTAAAGAAAAGTCGTAGGTGTGTTGCAGTATATATAAAAAAGCTCAGCTATCTAAATTTATATTTCAATATTTGCTGTCCGACAAACAATTTGAGTATTAGATCTCACTTATATTATATATATATATAAATATATATATATATATATAATCGTATATATATATATTAATATATAAATAATATATATATAGAGTATATAGATATAAGCCACATAGGTGGCGTTGCACATATATAAAAAATAAGAAAAAATTACATGTTTTTCGTTCCTTTATGGTTTTCCTCAGAAATCATGTGATTTTCGTCCCTATACAATTTTAATTACACGATGACCCTTATTTCTCAAACCAGTTTACACTAATAGTCCAATTCTAAAAATAAGGACATCCGTGTAACAAATTAATTACACAGATGTCCCCTAATTTGACACAATAAAGACCATTCAGAGCAATTATTTTTAAAAAAATTAGGACCATCAGTGTAATTAAAATCAAATAGGGACGAAACATAATTTCTGAGTAAAACCACAAGGACGAAACATGTAATTTTTTCTAAAAATAATGGTAAATTACACGGATGATCTTTATAGTTTGCGTTGACTTTTATGTATTTTTATTTTAACTTTTTCTGACCCAGATACTCCCTAACTCTGCAACCCTTAACACGAATTAAGGCTGGTTTAGTAGTAAATAATAAATAGTGGTTGATGGGTTTTGGTGGTACTGATTATGAAATTGAAGAAAGTAAGAGGATGAAGAAAGCAGCGGGCCATCTGTCTAAGGTAATGGAAGTTTTTATCCCTCTTAGGCAAGGTCTCAAGTTCGAGATCTATCTAGGGCATAGGTTTTCCTTTCGCGTGCGTAAAGGGAAGGGTGTCATTGCCTTCTGGGCTAGACCCAACCTGGTTGTGTGGGCTCGCTACGCCTTCTGGGCTATGGGCCATGTAGCCACAATTGCCGTTAAAAAAAAAAGGATTATGAAAGAGAGAGTTTGGTAGCATGATAGATGAAAATGATGGATGAGAGAGAGATATGATTTTTTGGTATATATCGCAGAAAAATGATTGTTGACTAATCATGTTTATAAATATATCTAATACTTCTTCCGTAAAAAAAATTCAACTTATTATTTATGTTTGTTCCAAAAAAGTTGTTTAGTTTTTATTTTTGAATGATAATAATAACTTGTTTTCCTACTTTACTCTTATAATCAAAACATACATTAATTACTAATTTTTTTATTTTTATATTAATTATGAGGGTAAAAATAACTTTTTATGTAGTATTAATTAAAACGGTCATTAATTATACATATCATAATTTGTCCTTTTTTTTTGTTTGTCGACACTCTTTTTGAGACGGATGGAGTAATTTGATTGGTGGATTTTAATAAACAATTGATGAGAATTATAAAAAGAGAAAAATGCATAATACAATTGTAAAATGATTTATGCATTTGACATGTATTTAGGCATATATTTAAGATGTGTTGAGGTCCCAAATATACACTATCAATAAATCTATTATATATAAAAATGAGGTCCTCCTCATTAATGTGGAGGCTTCAAAAGGAATACTCCATGCTTTGAGAATTGTACTAAAAAATCCATCTTATTTGTGAAGGCTTTATGATTTGTAACTAAAGATTTGAGAATTGTACAAATACATATGAGTTATTGGTTACACATATTTATTGTGGAGGCTTCATGGTTTGTTAGAAAAGCTTTGAAAAATGTACTTGAGTTTTCTTCTTAGCTTCAAGTGTTTTAATATCAATGTGACTTTTCATTTGTCCAGAAAAAAACCCCGAATTAATTACAAATTACCAAACCCTTTCACTTGCTCACCATTAAATGTATCAATTTATTAACCATGTTCATTGGATCCTATAAAATAACACATTTCCACATATTTAGCAACGACACTTTAGAAGGAATCCTAATATATAGTAATTGACATATGCAGGTCAAAACATCAAAAGACTATGTCAAGATAGCACAGGGACAGCCACATGACTATAGCCTCGACCAATTAAAAGAAGGCGATTAGCATCCCGTCATAGTGATTTTTTTTGCAGGAAATGGAATGTCCATACTATTAATGGGAGATTTCATAACACCTACTTTGTTGTTTCATATGAGAGGGTAAACTAAATACCTACTTTTTAACATTATATATATTAAGTACATGAGGTTTTTCACAGGAAATTAAAATGCACCACAGTATGAAAAGTGATGTATCACATCGTTCCATTGTCAAGTTACAATCACTGACTTTTATGGTTTAAATAGAATCTCTTTCAGCTTATGACTCGACTTTGGTAAAGATTCATTTTCTTTACAACAAATTTCACGTAAGAGCAACATTAATATTGGTTTCTGCACGTATATGGTTTTTGGCATGCAAATGTTATTAGTTATGTTACAACCGTTGGAGAATTCACACAACCAAGGACCGGGTCAAAGACATTGGATTTCAACCTTGAATTACAGGTAACATACTCTTTCTTTACTAACATGTATGAGCCAACCTGCTATGGTTTAAAACATTTACCACTATTATTAATTGCAGTGATGTGGATCCAACCGAACCGACTAAACGCGTTGCGCAATCTGAACCCCAAATGGAACAATTGAAAAGCTCTTACCCTTGGGATGCGTCGAAAGAACACATGTACTATCCTTTTCTCCCAGCGGTTAAACAGGAAACGAGAATTATTTACAATTATATTTGTTGATTTTGTGACACATAAAGGGGAAGTGTGAGATAAAGGAAATAAGGTAGTGCTTAAAGCCTTAAAGGGTTAAGTTTTGTAATCACTCAAATTTGTGATGTATCTTTTTATATACAGAGAAGAAATAGGCACTTTTTAATTTATAAAAGGAATACATATAATGATCAGCCCTCACTGAAGAATTCACAACCTCATAGTATACAAAGTTTAATTTGCAAGCTTTTATGACAAATTTGTGTATAAATTACTTATGTTAACTTTTCACGCTTTTAGAACAATATATATTTATCAACATGCGTGTTATAAATTACTTATGTCATGACATAAAGATTGAGTCCTCCTCATTAATGTGGAGGCTTCAAGAGGAATACCCATGCTTCTATAGTTGTAAAAAAAAATTCGGTATGTTGAGTACACACGTTTATTGTGGAGGCTTCAACACGCTTTGAGAATTGTACAAATGTATCCATATGAATGCATAGCAATTTATGTAAATATATAATACTTAGAGTTAAGTACATTTTTGGTCCTTGTGGTTTGTAGCAGATTTCACTTTTGGTCCAAAAATAAAAAAAGTTTTGCTTTTGGTCTGAATTTTAAGTTTCGTTTCACTTTTGGTCTGAATTTCAAGTTTCGTTTCACCTTTGGTCTGAATTTCACAGTTGGAAATGAAACGAATGGACCAAAAGTGAAACGAAACTTGAAATTCGAACAAAAAGTAAAACTTTTTTGAATTTTGGACCAAAAGTGAAATCGCTACAAACCACAAGGACAAAAAATGTACTTAACTCTAATACTTACTCCATTTTTTAAATACTCTAAGTTCCCACAACATGTCATCTCACGTCCTAATACTAAAAAATGACCTACATTTGATGCTCCTACGAATCGGTTATAGGAAAATATATCATTCGAGCAAAATTTATCACCGGATCAGTTATATGACATATAGCTTTCATACAAAGTGGTTGTGTAGTTTGATCCATATTTGAGATAATTCTTAGAAAGAATGTGTGTAAGATTGATATTTTAATAACAAATACAAAAAGCTAAGTTTTAGAGAAAAGCGAAAGTTTATTTTTTTATCAAAAAAATAAAGCCCGTGCATCGCACGGGTCATAATGTAAATTCATAATAATGATAAGACTCATTTAACGAATTTAAAATATTACAAGTGAATTGATCAAGACCAAACCCTCGATTACCAACAAAACTAAGCCCGATGCATCGCACGGGTTTGAACGACTCGTTGTATATATTTTAAGATATGTGTTTTGCACACTTTTTAAATTTATTTGCACACTCAAAATAATGTATCATAACATTTATATCTTAAATATTTGTGTTTTCATTTTCACACTCCACTAAGTGATGCAAAGATATAATGATAAAACACAAATATTTTAAGTGTGCAAATGATGAAGTGTACAAATCACTTCTTATATTTTAGTTACATTTGTATAATTATTGTATTACGTAATGTGATGAACCCCCCATAAAAAAAACGGGAAAAAAAAAAAGGTGGGTGGGGGGGGGGGGAAAAAATAAATCACGTTTATACCCTCGTGTGTATGGGAGGTGAGCAATTTATTATTAAAATCAAATAACATCCATTAAAGAAAGGGAAAAAGATCATCTAAAGTTCAAGGGGTAAAGTTCCCTCACATAGATAATATCAGGCCTACTGTGGGACCCGGGTTTCTTTATCCTTGTGAGGGAACTTTACCTTTAAAGTTCAAATGAACTTTAAAGGATCCTTAATCTAAAGAAAGGAACTCTAAGTTTAAAGCAATGTTTTAATACCTGGGTATAACCCCGGCCCGGTGAATCGTGAACCGGCCTCGAAGATCGGCTGGATGTTATTGGGTTTTTGCTTGTTTGAGAACCAGATTAAACCGCCGGTTTTTTGTTGAACCGGGTTGACCCGGTTTGATTAAACCGACCAGGTCATGACTTTTTCTTGAAAATCTAACAAAAGTTTATTTTTTTCATAGATTTTTTTAAGTTTAATTGACAATTTAAAGTGGTGATGATTAATGTTAATTAATATAGAGTTAAAGTTAACTTAAAACACCAACTAATATCGTCTTATTATATATTATAACCTAAAATCATAAGTTTCTTATTTTTGCAAATATTTCTTATAATTTTATAGACATAAAATTTAAAAATTAAAGCTTATCCGTTTAGACTCAATATTTTTTATATGTTCAATTGAACGTATGATAAATTATCGGATTATACAAACACTATATATCAAATATTTGGAAAAAAAATAATATATATATATATATATATATATATATATTATATATATATATATATATATATAATAAGATATATATATAAATATGAAATAATATATATAATATATATATATATATATATATATATATATATATATATATATATTATACATAATAATACTATATATTAGATATATATTATATGTATAGAACCGTTTTAATCCGGCGGTTTAACCGATTGGACCGGTGATCCGGTTAACCGCCTACTAACCGGGTCAATTAAAAAATCGATTTTTAAAACATTGGTGTTAAGGGTTTTAAAGTAGAAACTATTAAGTCAGATAAAAACCAAAAGACCATTCATGTAATTTACTTTAAAAAATATACATACCCACTTGATGCAACACGTCGTGTATATATAAAACAAAATAATAAGCCCCTTGATGCAACACACTCACGTTATAATAAGTATACCTTATCATTCAATTGATTAGTATTCACATGCCTTCATAAAATATTCTTTTAAAAAAATAATTTAGCGATGATGCAAGACAAATTAAATCTCCTTCGATAATCACCGATTATCTTAGATCCACGGGTTGATTTGTTTGAAAACAATACAAGCAAGGTGACGTTCATTCAATCAACCTACCATAACCCATCATCCTTCTCACATGCGTCCCTTCTTGCTGTTGAGAAGGGATCGGAGATGAATGAAGCATCAAGGACATCTGGTTCGTCAGTAGAGATGTTTCCATAGGTGTCCCTAGTTCACATGAGAAATTTGATGAAAGATGCTACACTACATATTTTTTTATTTTTCTTTTTTAAGTTTTTATGTTTTTATAAAAAATGGGCAAATAACACCTAAATGTTGTTAGGTCAATTTAATGTCTTTCGGTCTTCAAATAGATTTGTAAACAACATATATTACCTATCAAGAAATATAAAAAAGCATCATAAATTAACAAAGTAAACATGTGAGTTGAAGTTCAAAGTAGAACATGATTTACGCATGATCAAAGAATTGCCAGAGCGACAGACCATGGAGAGTCAGTATGATCTAAGTAAACATGAGAATATATAATGAAAACAAAAGTTTAAGGATGCATATTAATAACTAAAAGCGATCAACTCAAGCATCATCAACATCAATCTCATCAACTTGAGGCTCACTAAACACAAACTCATCAACCCCACTCTCATCACTAACCACAACCTCATCAAACTCAGTATCATCAACTTGATACTCCTCAACCTTAGGATCCTCAACTTGATCCTCATAAGCATCAATCTTTATATCATCTTTTGTACTAAAGGAACAACTTACACTTGTGTTCACACCAATTCCATGTGCATGCACATCTTGAACTTTAACATGTAGCAAATCTCTTGATTCACATTAAGCAGCATCAACATCGACTATGGGTTTATTTTTTTTGGTTTCATATATAATTACATCCATTTTGTTTTTATTAGGAGCTAGATGACCCTAATTTTCATGTATATGAGTGGTAACATGTTTATTTTCACAAACATGACCCTATATAAGATCGTTCATCATCTTTCCTTCATCCTCGTTTATAGTTGATCTCATATTTTTATCGTCAATAAAATAATCAGCCATGTCAAAATCATTGAGCGACGATGGTATATTTATGTCCGAGCAAACCATACTTGTATTGGTGGTAGGCTTACTTTGTTAAAATCAGTTCTCGGTGCATCTCCCCTTTATAACATGTCCATTTTTAAGGTTCCTAAAGGCGTGCTTAAGGTTATGGAGTCAATTCGTAGTAACTTCTTTAAAGGTGCCAGCATGTTGGAGAAAAAAATTTCCTGGATTGCTTGGGATAAGGTGTTAGCTTCGAAGAAGAAAGGGGGTCTTGGGGTTTCGAGTTATTTCGCTCTTAATCGAGCGCTCCTCTTAAAGTGGGTTTGGCGTTTCGTTTCGCAAGATGATTCTTTGTGGTTTCGTGTTATCCAAGCGGTTCATGGGGATAAGATTGATTCTCATTCAGTTCGTAAGGTTTCCATATGGAGTTCGATTTTGAAGGAAGTTCAAGTGCTTAAGTCATCTGGATTTGATTTCTTGTCGTATTGCTCTAAACGTATCGGGGATGGTCAATCTACTAGTTTTTGGAAAGAGACTTGGATGGGGGATATTCCCTTGTGTGAGTTGTGTCCGCGTTTGTTTGCCCTTGATTCTGCTCCCAATATTTGTGTGGCGGCTAAGATGGCTGGCCCCCTGGATACGTCTTTTCGGAGATCAGTTAGAGGAGGGGTCGAACAGCAAGAATTCTCAGATTTAAGTTCGTTTTTGAATTCAGTGGTTCTTTCAACGTCTAATGATCGTTGGTATTTCTCCCTTTCTAGCAGTGGTGAATTTAGTGTGAAAGATACTCGTCTTGCTATTGATGATTTGGTGCTTCCCTCTCATTCTGAGCCGACTAGGTGGGTTAAGTTAATTCCTATTAAGATTAATGTTTTTATGTGGCGAGCTCGTCGGGGGTGTTTGCCTACTAGATACAATCTGGTCCAAAAAGGTGTTATTTTGGAGTCCACTTCTTGCCCGGTTTGTTTTTCGGATGAAGAGGATGTCCATCATTTGTTATTTCGATGTTCTCTATCTCAGGAGGTTTTGCATCGTGTTTGCCGTTGGTGGGAGATCGATTTCCAGCTTTGGCGTTCGTTCTCAGAATGGGACGAGTGGTTCTCTTCTATTCGTCTTCCGGGTTCAGTTAAAGGTTTTTTGGAAGGAGTCTTCTACGTTGCTTGGTGGTTTTTTGGGGGATTTCGGAATCGTTCTACTTTTGATGTTAATAAGCCGTCTAGATCGATCCTTTTTGAGAATATTGTCTCTTCCTCCTTTCTTTGGTGTAATAGTAGGTGTAGTAGGAAGTTCTCTAGGGATGATTGGCTTAAAAACCCGCATTTAATATCTTTGTAATTTCTTTTCTAGCTCCTTGCTAGTTTATAAAATTTTTCCGTTCAAAAAAAAAATATATATATATATATATACACACGTGCATATAATTGTTAATGTGACAAATTTTAAGACCTTTAAATTTTTTAAAGCTATGTACCGTTGCAACAAATGAACAAATTCATTAAAAGCTAAATAAATAAAAAAGCTATGAAAATGATCACTGTTTCTAGCCTTTAATACACATTCTTCAACTTATTAGAAAAGTAATACTAGTAATAGTAAAGCTAATCT
Source organism: Tanacetum coccineum (assembly GCA_026074375.1). NCBI lineage: Eukaryota > Viridiplantae > Streptophyta > Magnoliopsida > Asterales > Asteraceae > Tanacetum > Tanacetum coccineum. Next base: position 11,030 of record BQNB010091006.1, read on the forward strand.
ATGAAATATTGAAATGTATCGTTATTGTTAAAGTACAATACCATTACAAATTTACAATAAGAAAAGTTTGAGATATGAATTATCAAAATCTTTAGTGTTGGTGCCTTTTTTCTGAACATTAAAAAAATCATTAGAGCTTTCTTCTTTTGAAAAAAAAAAGTCATTTAAAATTATAGCCCATACAATAAGGATAAGATTCCATAATCAACATAAATCAGCTACATTGCGGTTCAAACTAAAAGTTTTAAATAGAGAAATTACTAAATTACATGCAACGATCACCAATAAAACTTTTTTTTTACTTGTGCTTTTAACTTAAATATTACGAGTCGACTAATCTCAAGACGATTATCTATCCGGAGTTGACGCAACTGAAACTCCGTGACCACAAAATGATTAATTTTCTCCTCTTATAAAACTCTTAGTTTGGGTTTAATTTGTGGGTCTTTTCTTCTCTTAATCCAAATTTCTAATGAGCACACAACAACATCTTATATACATATTCTGAATATTGCATACTTATTCTTTTTTTTTTTGAACGGCAAATTTATTAAAAACCTAGCAAGATGCTAGAGGATTACAAGGATAAGTAGAATCAAA
>BQNB010091006.1:14424-26991 GCA_026074375.1 Tanacetum coccineum
AGTCTTTTGGTAAGAATAATGATTGCACATTTCGGTGAAGAGATAGTATGAATGACGGGCTTAAGCTTGCCCATTAACCAAGAGTTTGAGGGTTCAAGTTTCACTCGAATCATTTGTATAGATGGTACAACATTTTGAAAATTGTCATTCATAAAAAGGAAGAATCGAACTTGCATTTTAAAAATTAAAGGAATAACATATAAAAAACCAATAATATACGTTATTAAGAAAATTCAAAGTCTAACGGTAATAAAACTAACAACCAAAGAGTAATAGTGTATATTTTGTAAAAATTTAGCGTTCTAAAAAAATAGTGTATAGATGAAGTTATAAAGTTCAGTAATTTTGTTACGTTTAAATTCATCAAATGGGTAGATTCATTGTTACAAAATTACTAAACATTACAATTACTGGGGGATCCGATCCACAAAAATGCGGGTCACCATTTAATGTTTTTGACCCGACCCAAAAAATGTGTGTGTGACACATTAAATGTTTCTGACCCGACGATTACATTAAATGTTTTTGACCCGACCAAAAAAAATGTGTGTGTGACACATTAAATTTTTCTTTTTTTTTCTCGGGATACCCTCTCGCATTGTTGGAGTCATCGGTCTGTTTTTTTATAAATAAAACTTTAATTGACCAACAAAAAAACGGGTCACGTTAATTGTTTTTAACCCGCCCCCCATTAATAAAGCTTTTGACCAGTTTTTTTTCTATTTTTTTGACCACTTTTTTTTTCTTTCCTTTTTTATTTTCTCGAAAAAAATTTAAAATAAAAATTTTCTTTTTTTTCTCGGGATACTCTCTCGCACTGTTGGAGCCATCGGTCTGTTTTTTTATGAATAAAACTTTCATATTTTTTCCTTTTTTGTTTCTCAAAAAATTTTTAAAATAAAATTTTCCTTTTTTTTCTCGGAATACCCTATCGCACTGTTGGAGTCATCGGTCTGTTTTTTCATGAATAAAATTTTAAGTTTCCTCAAACCTCGCGCTCCGCTAATCGTCCCACAGCGACGTGCGGGTATGGCTACTTGTACTAAAACATAGGATACCTTGGATCAAGGGTAACAAAAAACATTGGTATTAATGTTTGCTATCTAAAACATATACTAGCAATATATTTTGAATCTAGTTTACAGAGTTGTTTTGTAGAATTTGCAATTAAGAATTACTAACGTTTAGGACTTTCATTTTTATCTTATCTATACTACTATATAAAACATTTATAATATGAGACAAATTAAAATTAAGATACCGAGGTGCAATCTTGATCATCCATCTCATTTTTGGGAATCACATCAAAAAGTGACATGTGTCACCTTTTGATTAAAAAATCACATTTATTTTCAAATTGAAATATCTTTTTATCAATTTAATTTTATTATGATCTAATTTCACTATATTTTTTAAAATTTTATGCTCTTTAATTCAACATACATTTTTGTTATATTTTATATTTTTTTCGTTTTTTACATTTTTAGTGGGTTTATTTTATGTTGATTTATATTTTTTTACAACTTTAACCTTAATTAAATATAAAATTGATACGTTAAAACTATATACTTTCGGAGAGTGTGTTATCTCTTTACATGCGAGAATTATGATGTTAATATGGTGTTGCACGAAAGCTACGGGAAACCCAAACGAACACATACAACGAACACATACATTTAAAGTGTTGTAAGCGGGTCGAAAATTACGTAAAAAGTTGAGTTAGTAAATTTTCTATTACCGCCGTTATACGCGGGTAACCAACTATTAACTAATAAATTTTTTAGAGGATAAAAAAGCATGTGAAAGATGGAAACTAAAAACTGGTCAACCACAATAGACACGTCAGCAACACTATCCCCACACACGCTATTTCCTCCAGACACGTGTCGCCGCCCGTATAACGGCTACTTTCTCCTACCGTTAGTAATTCTTCCCATTTTACAGTGTGTAAAAAATATTAGACTATGTTTCTTTGGCATAAACTTATTAACATAAAAATTATATAAAAATACATTATATATATAATCATTTGAGATGTGTTGACCTACTGTTCATCGAGGCACTGTAGCTACAGTGCTACAGTGCTGGGCCAAAAAATTTAGCCAAAAAATTTGGGCTGGCCCAATTAGTTTTTTTTTTTTTTTTATAAAATTGTTGGGACAAAATAGGGAGGAAAAAAATGTTACAAAAGTACCGACGCATTCAGATAAAAAAATACCCGCGGTAAGTAACATTTACCGAATTTACTTAAACAGGTCTATTTTACCCATGCGACCAAAAAAATAATATTCGCAAAAATAAAAAATATAAAAATTAAATCATATTGAGAACGGGTTGACTGATACTTCATTTTAAAGCATCGTAGTCTCTACAGTGTGGGCCAAAAATAAATTTAGCCAAAAAAGATTCCCCGTCTGTCTGATCTTGTGTATTAGTGAAACATATTTTCAAATATTTATTTTTTTAGCAAACATTTTGTTTGCTTTCTTTGTAGGGCCGACCGCTATTAGTTTTTTTTTTTTTTTTAAATTGTGTAGCACTAAAATAGGGGAGGAAAATAAATATGTACAATTAAGTAACGACGCGCAGTCACCGATAAAAAATACCCGCTGGTATCATTTCCGAAATGATTTAACCAGTGTCTTTTTACACCTATGAGACAAAAAAATAAATCGTCAAAAATAATATAAAATAATAAATAATAAAAAATAAAATTTTAACGCTCCTTTCTTATTTTTTTTTTATATTTGTGTAGGGACAAATGTAGGGAGGATAAAAAAAGTTAGACTGAAAAACAGTACCGACGCATATCGATTAAAAATAATACCGCGAGTTTACATTTATGAATTTTCTTAAACAGTGTCATTTTACACCATGAGACAATAAAAAATAAATTCGCAAAATAAATAAAAATTAATAAATAAATAATTGAAAAGGGATTGACTTATATTCATTTTAAGCTGTCGTTGCTACAGTGCTGGGCCAATAAAATATCGTAGCAATAAGAATTTGGGTAGGACCCTTTAGTTTTTTTTTTTTTTATATGTTGCACAAAATAGGGAGGAAAAAAAATGTTACAAAGTACCGAAGGCTTCAGATAAATAAAATACTCGCAGGTAAATTTTGAATTGATTTAACAGTGGCATTTAACACCACGAGAACAAAAATAATTTGCAGCAAAAAAATATAAATAATAATATATTCTAATAAAAAAATAAAAATTTTAACGCCCACGCGAACAACGCGTGAAGCACCATAAAAAAAAACTACTTAAACTCAACAACGCAGCTAAAAAATTAACGCACGCAGTCACCTGAGAGGAAAAATGTAAAATTACACTATTAGAACTTAAAATAAACGAGCGCAAAATAAAAATTAAAATAATAATAAATAAATAAATATTACGCAGTGGCAAGACGTCGAAAGAATTACTCAGCCCGCAGCAACGCGCGGAAACTAGCTTGACTTGTGAAGAGTAATTGATCTTATATTTGTCAGCATTTGCACGTAATTTAATATTTTCTGAAACAGATATTTATTTAATTTGATCTTGGTTTTAAGCTCCAAAAGCTATTTTTTATGGGCTTGAGCTTATGAAAACTTATGACTTATAAAAGATTTCGTAAACATGTATGACAAATGAGACTTATTTTAAAAGCTCAAGCTTCCATAAACCACCCATAAACCCAGTTGCCAAACATATCCCATACGTTACAAATGTTACAAATGTTTGATAGCTAAATAATATACCTCCAGACACGCAGTAGATACAATTGTCATTCCGTGTGTATGTTGTTAGTTTTTCTTAATTGCTCCGGTGAAAGGATCAAGATTGATAAAATTACTCGCGGATGCAAGCACCCACTTTAAATCAGACTAGAAGCATTTATGATGAAAGTCCGACTTCAGTTTAAAACGATTGGACTTAACATAAAGATAAAAATAAGTTTACTTTTCAAGCAAGTTAGTAACTAATTGAGCAAGTATATTAGCGTATATTTATTTTGAACCGTATGCATTTACTCAAAATTTAAAATTATTTTACAAAAAAAGTAACGTTAACAACAATATTTTAAACGGGGTCTCTTGACATCAGCGTGCGGACTCCTAGTTCCGCTCTTTTCTTTTTCCAGACATATATTAGATATGGCTGACTTTAATACGAAATTCTATTTTGAATTCAAATACGGTAGCATGATTTCTTGAGAGTTATCTCAGTCAATCGACTGTTATAGGTTTCTGATACGGAATGTCGGATCTATAGTGTCAATCCTATGCTGTACTTCACGATAAAATCACTTTTTTTCGTGCTTCATCAGACATTTTCACTGCTAAAAAGGTAACCTTTGTTACAATTGATGTTGTTGATGTGCAAAACCAAGGACCAGGACAATATAAACATGAGATTTATATTGATTTAGTTGTAATAGCAAGACACATAAATCCTTAATGCTTATATTCTAAATGTAAGGCTTAAAGAGAATATATAGAATCTGTGAAACCGCGATGCCGAACTGTTAGATATTTCGGGTTCAGTTGTTTTTCGGTCACTTTTTTTCATAATATTAGATCCTTAGTCTGGGTTAGTTTTACAGACAAAACCGCCGTTTGGTTTGTTAGACCGCGTACGAAAATAATGTACAAACCAAAATAAAACATAACCGTTGAACTCTAGGCCCCACCCGAACAACATTTGCGATTCCTGCGTCATCGTGTCTAATGTTTATAGACTTAGTTGGTGTTCGATTGAGTCTGGTTTTAGTTGGTCCGGTTCGGTTTTCAGATATGTAAACATTATTTAAAAAGAAATAAAATACACAAATAGCTGAAAATAATGAAATATTAGAAACATTCGAGTCAACGTTATTAAAGAAAAAAAAAATACACAAATAGTGAAAAATGTAAATATTAGAAAACTTCGAGTCTAATTCCATACATTACGTAAGTGAATGTTAGTGGGACCCCTAAGTACAAAAATTCAAATTTTTTAAAAAAAAACAAATCCGGTAATTCTGACTAGTGTTTAATTACACTGTTCCCTAAATCTGAGTTGAAAAAAACACATGACAGACAAAGCTTCATACTTATATATGGTTTAACAAGATCTCTCTTGTTTCTTGTCACAACAACCGTTCATCTCCAAATCTAATTTGCTTTCTCAACAATTTAGCCCGTAATAAAAAGGTAGTCATTTCTTGTTTTTAGTTTAGCTCAAGTGGGTTTCTTTTCATTTGATAATTTTGATAGATAGTGGTTATAAGAGGTATTGTAAAAATGTACTTATATTGAACATGTTGCGTTCAAGCTTTTATCAAATAATAAGAATCATGTTTTTAGCCAAAAACGCCCTATTCTGGGTTTTCAATTATTGTTTTTAGCAGATCTCGCCATTTGGGTTTTTTTTATATTTCAATCTTTGAATAAACGCTTGTATGATCTGGTAGGTATTAAAAAGGGGAGACTAATTTCTGTTCTTGAAGCTGTTTTAAAATAAAGAAAAATCATGTTTCTGCCAAAATCCATATTTGGGTTCAACTTCATTTTTAAGCATATCCCAACTGGTTTTTATTTTTTTTTAACTTTATCTAAAAAAAGTTACTTATTTTAGTTTTGAGTTAAATTATCATTCGGGGGTTTATCTTTTTTTAAGTTTCCACAAAACCATTTACATAACAAATATCCACACAAGATGATATGTCTTCTAATTGTTGTATTCTCTACTGTTATGTTAAAATTACTTCTTTACAAACATCCAATTATAAGCATTCCTTGTTCATTGTGTGAGATAGGATTTTTGTAAAAATTTTGTGGTTTGTTTCTCTGCTTTTTTTTATTTTGATAAAATTTTGTTGATATGGCTTACTAGCAGGAGTAGTAATGGCATTGGGGCGTTGTGAAAAGAAACTAGTTTCATTAGGTAGAAAATGGGTTTTGGATTTTGAATAAGATGGGAAGCTGCTCTGTTGCAAGCTGTGATGTTAATGTGAGTGTTGTAGCAGTACTTGTGAAAAAAGACAAGATGTTAAAGTAGTTGGAAAGATAAAGAGATTCGTTGTGTCATCTCTTGAATAATAGTAAGTAGGTAAATGAAGACGATGTGTGAGTAAGTGATCGCTTGCTAACAAGCTAGTCCAATGACAACACTCTACGAGCCACTTCATCGTGGCCTACTCCCCCCCGCGTCTTATGCCTCTCTACACTCTCGCTGAAATGATAATCCGTCCTGTAACACTTTACGCACACACCACTCTCTCTCTCTGTTTTCATCGTATAGACAAATCCCCGCTTCATCTGATATGATGGTTTTGGGTGTGAGTTGGTCTTTTTTGCACACATTTATGGTGTTTGAATGATGGTGCAAAGTAACAATTTTTACTTATGCGACAATGCTGCTCAAGAACAACTGGTCGGTTTATCCAATAGGAGGATTGTCTTATTTTTCACACACCTTCTAGGTGTTTAGCGTCGTGTAAATTGTGTTGATTTGTTATCCCTAAATCTTGCATAGATTGAGAAACCGTGTGAAATCAACCATCTTTTTAATTTATTTTAAACGGAAAAATTAATGTTTTGGAAAGCGGGATTATTGGTTTGTCTTTTTTTTGCCTGTGGTTTATTTTGCGTTTTTGATTCTCCGAAAGCTTGAAAAACAGATTAAGATATTGTGCGGAGTGGATCATGATGATCTGAAGGGTTGCTTTTTCATGTATCTAAAACGATCCGAGAAGCTGTAAGTTGTTTACTGTATAGTTATGATAGTGTTTGTAAAGATTATGTTATGTTACTAATATTGACGCCAAAATGCAGGTTGTGATTGCAAAGAAATGGCATTTTGAATACAGTACACCAAAAAAGATCCCTGCTTTTAGATGTTCATTAAACTTGGAAGAATTCCCACAAAGCAATTATGAAGATGTTGAAGCTCCAAATGCTCCAAAACAATCAAGAAAGTTTCATCCTGGTTTGTCAAGGAAGAACATGGCCGCTATACGCGCGTCCCTGTTTGCTTTGCCTCCATTGGACAAAAATCAATAAGGAAGCACAAATGGTACTAATTTATGCCATTAGTATCATAAAAAGTGGTACTTGTGCATCGAGATTATTCGATTCGAGAATGGTTGTAATAGGTTTGTGGTTTCTTTTTTTAGGTGTAGATAGGTTTTGGGCATAAGTTTATTGTTGCAAATGGTGTGTTCTTCAATCTTTTTCATTGAAGAGGTTAGAGGTGTGATTGTGATGTGTTTTAGGTGTTAGTATATTTGTGTAAAAAAGCTTAGGGGTGTACATTTAGCAGTACTAATAATTTTGTTTAAGGGTTTCTTTATTTAATGAAAAGGTTTTGTGGTGCTTAATTCTTTAATCAAGATTATCATTGCAACTTTGTTTGTGTGTTTCATATGATTTTGGAGGGAAAAAGAGAATATGAACAACTAGTACAAAGGAAGCATAGATGTTGACTGTTGATTGAACATAAATTTTTGTGCAGTCAAAAGAAATGGTTAGATTTTGTTATTAAAGTTTTTAACCCGTTTTATTTTTTGTCTACTAATATATTCCTCAAGATTGCTAAATTCCGGTAAGGCCGGATGGTATGGTGGTGCAAAATCTATCTTCAACGTTAGCGTGACATCAGGTTTTTTTCTCGTTTCACTTAACTCACTATAACTCAACTTTCAACTGTAGTGGTCATCATAAACTCACCTTTTATTAAAATATCCACTTTATATAAAATATATTCAAAATACCACACACACACACAACAAAAAAAATAAAAAAATAAAAACACATAAACTCACACAACTCACCTTACTCACCTTTTATACACAAACTCACGCGCCACTTTGTATGACCGGAATAATCTATCAACTAGCAGTTATGGGTTTCTATCTTATTCGAGTTGTGTATGGTATTTCATGATGCTTTGCCAATTGAAAAACTTTCATGTATGTGACTAAAGTCGCAAACATCGCGAATCGATAGTTGTACGGTCGACTTTTTTGTAGCTTGTAATTATTTAAGGTGGGATTAACCGGATTGACATTTTCGGCAAGTTTTCGGTATTTCTGGCGAGTTTTGGGCATTTTCGGCAAGATTAAAAAATACGACTTGTAATAGATATAAACAGCAATTATAAGTGATTAAAACAGGTTTACAATGAGTTTTGGCTATTTTCGGCAAAATTTGCAGGTTTCTGACAAGTATGACCATCATTGATCATCGTTGACCGCCATTGACCATGGTTGATCGACTTGTTTGACTGATTTACAACAAATTAAAAAAGTTGATGGCCCAATAACTTCTAAACATGTAAGCTTTTTTTCCGACACTACTTGTGAGTGTGACTATTCTCATCATAAGTCTGTTCAAGAAATAAAAGTGTTTGGACTTTGGACTTTTGGGAGTTATATTATCTAGCCCAATAGCCCAACACTGGATTTATTTTAAAAGCCCACTCAATCAGATGCGTTCAACATGTACTTGGGCTTGTGGGATGTATCACATGTTTTTGTTAAAGAGATACAAATATATACATGAAGTTTTAAGTAAACAAGCAAGATTACCCGCGCGTTGCTGCGGGCGTTAATTTTTCTCGCGTTGTTGCGGGGTATTAATTTTTTATTCATTTATTTATTTATTTTGTGTGGTTTATTTTTTCGGTCTCATGTTTAACAGTGCAAGTTTATTTTTTCCTGCGCGTTGATGCGGGGCGTTAATTTTTCGCGCGTTGTTGCGAGTCATTAACTTTTTTATTTTTTATTTATTGTGTTCGGGTTTATTTTGTCGGTCTCATATTTAATAGTGCGAGTTCACTTTTTTAGTATCATGTTTAGTAGTTTTTTTTTCTTTTTCTTATATGAGTTTATGTTCTGCGCGTTGTTGCGGGGCGTTAAAATTTTGTTTTTAATTTTATTTTCATTTTATATTTTTCTTTTTCAATTTATTTTTTTGGTCTCATTGCGTAAAATGACACCGTTTAATGCAATTTAGAATTGTACATTTGTGACCCTGTCGATTATTTTAAAGTTATTAGGTATCGAAAATGTTTCCGCGGAATTTTTTTTATCTGAATGAGTCGGTACTTTTGTAACATTTTTTTGTCCCCATATTTTGTCACAACAATTTTTTTAATAAAAAATTAATAAAACCAATTGGACCGGCCCAAAATTTAGGCTAATTTTTTGGGCTGTTTTTTTGGGCTTCTTTTTGGCCCAACACTGTAGCAACTACAGTGCTTAAGTTGAACAGTGAAATTAGGCAGAAGAATACGACGACGTATTACTTCTCAAATGTGTAATACAAGCAAGATTACCCGCGCGTTGCTGCGGGCGTTAATTTTTCGCGCGTTGTTGCGGGACGTTAATTTTTTATTTATTTATTTATTTATTTATATTTGTTTTTTTGCGCGTTTTTTTTATGTTTAATAGTGTAAGTTTATTTTTTCCTGCACGTTACTGCGGGGCGTTAATTTTTCGCGCGTTGTTGCGTGTCATTAATTCTTTTTTTTTCCTTTAATTTTGTGCGAGTTTATTTTGTCGGTCTCATATTTAATAGTGCGGGTTTACTTTTTCAGTATAGTCAATTCGGAAATGTTACCGCGGGTATTTTTTTATCTGAATGCGTCGGTACTTTTGTAACATTTTTTCCCTCCCTATTTTGTGCCGACAATTCTTTTTTTAGAAAAAAAAAAAACAAATTGAAATGTTACCGCGGATATTTTTTTATCTGAATGCGTCGGTACTTTTGTAACATTTTTTTCCTCCCTATTTTGTGCCCACAAAATTAAAAAAAAAAAAATAATAACTTATTGGGCCTGGCCCATATTCTTGGGCTAAATTTTTGGCCCTCATATTTATTGTGCGGGTTTACTTTTTCAGTATAGTCAATCGGAAATGTTAACCGCGGTATTTTTTTATCTGTATGGCGGTCGCGGTACTTTTGTAACATTTTTTTCCTCCCTATTTTTTGCCGACAAATTTAAAAAAAAAAAAAAACTAATTGGGCCGGCCCAAATTTTTGGGCCTGTTTAAGTCAATTCGGAAATGTTACCGCGGATATTTTTTTATCTGAATGCGTCGGTACTTTTGTAACATTTTTTTCCTCCCTATTTTGTGCCAACAAATTTTATTTAAAAAAAAAAATACTAAATTGGGCAGGCCAAATTTTTGGGCTGATAAAGTCAATCGGAAAATGTTACCGCGGATATTTTTTTATCTGCAATTTGTCGTTACTTTGTAACATTTTTTTTCCTCCCTCCCCTTTTTTTTGTTGCCGAAAAAAAATTTTAATTTTAAAAAAGAAAAAAAAAAACTAATTGGAATTGTCTACCGCATTTGTTAGATTTTTTACAAAGAAAGTTTATTATATAAAATAGTCGTAAATAAAAGAAAGTATAGGGTTATTTATAAAACTAAAACTTTAATAAGTCTTTGACCCTTATGATTTATTTTAAAATAATTAGATAGCTTAGGAGTGCGTTTCGAAAGTTTTTTTTCTTTTCAAAAATATATATTAAATTTTAACATTTTTCATAAAATCATACGTATGTTAGAAACATTGCAATATTGTGCTCGTTTTGTTCGCAATGCGAAGATCTTTTTAGACGTATTTTTTTATGAATGAATCAGTAGATGTATGTTACATATTTGAGAAATAAAGTTTGATATATATAAAAAACCGCAAATAGCTAAAAGTTTTTAAGACAGTTTTTGTAGTTTGTCGCATAGTTTGAGGGTGTGTTTTATAACTTTTTTTTTAGTTTAAAAACTTTTGGACTTGGGCCATGCAATTTTTTCTTGTTGGGCCGAATACTGGGCCGGAATAAGCCTGGCAAAGGATTAGAAAGTCAAACGTTGGTCAGACGTTTGCTCCTTAGTATAGAGTTAAATAATAATAATATATACATGAAGTTTTAAGTAAATTGCAAAAACTGATCCCGTGGTTTGTCTAAATCGCAGGTACTAGATTTTTATTTTTATTTTTTGAACGGCGAAAAATATATAAAGACTAGCAAGAAGCTAGAACAAGCATTACAAAGAAATCTAGTTAGGGTTTTTGAGCAGGTACTAGATTTTAGAACGTCGAAATCGCAATCATAGTTCATGTGACATGTGGATGTTGTCCATGGCGAACAAGCGTCGAACGAATGACGTTACACACGCAGTATAATCTATGATCATATGTACATTTTAGTTATTTGCACTGCGAAAATGAAATATTTTAAACGGACCAAAAGGTACGATAGTATACTCACATATTAAATCTCTATTTAAAACTTGTAAACTTTGCATGAATAAAAACATGTATAGTATACTCACAAAGTTCAATAATTTTCTTTCTGTCAAGGAATGCATGTTGTACCTCAAAAATACATGAGAAAAAGTGTCTGGACTAGCACACTTAATTTACATACTTGAAGTTTTCAGTTCTCAAATAAACTTTGGTTCAATGGAAGGATTGATGTTGAGGAAACAATGTTGGCGAGTGACATTAGTGAGGGTTTTAGCAGTGGTGATGATGAAGGATTGTTGGCGGAAGAACCAATTAGAGGCGTACGCAATGGTGTTTTGCCTCCTTTTGTGAACAAACTCTACAATACGGTTTGTAACAAAGAAACCGACTCTATCATTTCGTGGGTTCCAAATCTCAATGTCACGGATGGTGCTAAGAGTTTTGCTATTTGGAACATTGACGAATTCATCAACAACGTCCTCCCTCTCATGTCGAAAAGCACAAACTTTGACAGCTTCATTACTCAACTCCACAATTATGTAAGAATTCTAAGTTCCTAAATTACCCCTTTAATGGTAGATAGATACACTTAAAAAGGATATTTTCAAATTGGTTATCTTAATGAGGTTCTGTTGGAATTTGATAAACTGTTAACCATTAACACTACGAGTACGCAGCGGATATGGATCAAGTATGGTGCATACGATTAACACACAATAAATAAACAAAAAGGTAATAAAACTTAACCTCTTGAAGAATCAAATGCTAATGAAACAAAGTGGTTAATTTACCACCTCTATGCTTGCTCACACAACACGTCAAACAAGTACGTCACGATGCTAGTCGTTACTTCACGTCTCTCAAACACGTGTTACTTTTGTTTCTTGAACCGCATATCACAAACAACCCGTGTTTAATACTTGTTCTAGATTCGATCCAAATACCAAGTGGTATGCGTTTGGATCGAACCAAGAAACAAACAAAAAGGAAAAACCCAAAACCGACCTTCGTGAGACTCGTACCCAGGTCTGCTACAACAAAAGTGAATAGCACAACCATTGGACTACAAATCCTTTGGTGTACAAACCTTTTGTTGAATAAGCTTTTATGTCAAAACATCACATGCATGTAATTTGCATGGATGTCACTCCATACGTATACTTTAATGCATATATTAAGGGTTTTGCTTCTTGTTATAAATGGGAGATAACAAATGAATAAGATGTTGTATTCGGATGTATAGGACGAGTAACTTTCTGTGATGTATGTGTCGTATATAATGATTTAGGGGTGAGGGGTTTATATACCTTTCAAGCCCTAATCATGATAGAATTAGGA
>BQNB010091007.1:0-26991 GCA_026074375.1 Tanacetum coccineum
TCTCTTGTATCTATTGCTGTGTATTATGAAGTAGCACCCCATGTGGTATTCCGCTACGTTGTATATGATTTTTGGGGGTGTTACAACCTATCACATAAGCTCTCCCGCGAGCTCCTTCAAATTGTTGAACTTTATACTAGGGATAATGTTTCTCGAAATGTCCTCACTCTCCACATCCCCTCATCGTTTGTTATAGTTGTCGTGGTTATGTTGTTGTTGTTGGGTCCTTGAGAAGTCCTAGCTCGTACGACTTTATTCATTAAGTAATTCAACCCCCCCTTAAACCAGATAAACACCTATCGACGAAACATCTAGTCGAACTATTCATTTTGGGCCACTAGTACAAAGACCTAGGTCGCGAACATCCTGGTACTGCCTAAGTAGGTTGAATACTTACATCCATTAGCCTCGTTCGTTATTAATCATCGAACATTACAGATATCAGAAACGAGACTCCGTCCTTGAACATTTAAAACTTTATACAAACATACTCACGCGACTACACTTTCTTCTTGATGTTTTCACTATTAAGAGACTCTCTTTATAATGCGTTTATATCAGTCATAAGACTTGTAATGATATTTTGTTGAGATACCTAATTTGATGGATTAAATATCCTGGTCAAGCCTAGCCAAAATTTTTGGTATGTTGAGAAGTGTCGAAACATCGAATTTTGCTGAATAAAGTTATCAGCATCTTGTTTAGAACTGGTTTATTAAATCTTAAATCTTTTCTTGGGCACACAATCGGTTAACACAAATTAAATCTCGGGACGAGATTTCTTTAAGGGGTAGGTACTGTAACAACCGGCAATTTTCGAAATTTTAAATGACTATTTTACCCTTTGACTTTTCGGGTCCGACTTGACTTTTTGACTCTTGATCTTTTATTGTCACATAAAAACGATTACCGCGTAACCGGTAATTTTTCGAAACATATTTAAATAACAAATCAGATTTATTATTACATATCTCTCATGTGCAAATTTATTTTTAACTTATTTGACTTAAAAACGATAAGATATATGTTATTCCTAAGTTGACTTATCAAAAACGACCCGCTAAATTACGTTTTCACGACTCGGACTCTAAAGCCATTTGATGTAAAACTACATTCCGGACAACTTTTTAGTTTTGCCCGAGACCCGAAAACAAGCAGAAAATAACCAAAATACCCTCGCAAAATTTTAGAAACGAGAACAACGCGTGCTGACACAAAAATAATTAAATTTACTTTTAATTATCACTTTATATTAAATAAAAATATTTAATAAATTATTCAAAAGCGTTTATTTAAAAACGCGAATATAGTTTTAAGATTTTAAATTTGTTATTATACGATAACCCGATAAACAAACGAAAACCATACTTTTGCAAATGAGACAACTATTTTAGCTAAAACCCATCAAGGAAACGAAATACTAAATTATAAAATGATATTTTATAATTCCCGATTAGAAGATAAAAATATAACTTTTGAGAAAACTTTAAAAACATCGTTTACTTAATCCGAAACTTTAAAACGTACGTTTACTTTTATGCAAGAACTTTTATTAATTGAATCGGTGATTTTCAGACACGTGTCGAAATATTTTGTTCAACTATTTTCTCACGTTTCTTATATAATACTTGTAAATATTATATACTGCGTCTTGTTCTTTTGGTTGTTTGCCTTTATCATATAATTCACCATATAAATTATATAATTGTTTATTTTTCATATGTAATATATATGGAATATATTACATACTTTGTGTTTACTTTTCGATTTATTTTATTTAACCAACTATTAAACTCTTACAACTTGGAATCTAAATCTTTTACCAACGTGTCGCGTTGACGTAATCATCCATCGGAAAACCCAAATAGATTATCCTAAGCTAGTGGGTCAAAGTCGTTAAGATAAATCGCAACTCCTTGGTTGAGCCGTTCCGGTTTCCGTTTGTGTTGTGCTTAATATGTGCACTTCTGCCAATCGTTCTTCATCATCGAGGCGAGTTTATAGCCCCATGTTTTACTTGTTTTACATATATTTTGGAAGTGAGAACATGCTTGTTTGCAAATGCATTTACATGGTTGATTACAAATTGGTTTACACACTTATTTACATAGCTCGCTATGAAGATAAAGTACTTTGACTTATTTTGGTACACAATAATACTTTACTTTTGAAATGATTACGGATTAGCTTAAGCGGATTGAACGGATAACTACAAGTAAATGCCCGGGTGTTCTTGGAGGGGACACTTGCGAGGGGTACATATTCATTACTGCCCGGGTGTTCTTGGAGGGGACACCTGCGAGGGGTACATATTCATTACTGCCCGGGTGTTCTTGGAGGGGACACCTGCGATGTGTACATATGGTTTTCATTACTGCCCGGGTGTTCTTGGAGGGGACACCTACGATGGGTACATAGTGCATTGGTTTCATGAACTTAGAGTAATCGTAATCACTCATTGTGTAACATTCCGTATTTTCAGGTCATTTTCGACGTCATCTATTTTACGAGTTTCCGTGAGTGAGTGTCGACATTTAACATTTTATTTGTCGATAATAAATATTTTCGTATTTATTATGAAAATTTTAGAAAAGATTGGCTTACTTTTATTTTTTTTTTTACATTCCGCGAGTCGACAATTTGACCGCGGTTCGTAATCGTTTCGAACATCGTAAAAATTTACGAATGTCTCGCTATTATTCTTATGATCATTAAAATATAATTTTATGAAAACCGTGTCATCTTTGTTCCTCGCTTGTCATTAGCCTCGCGTTTAATGAACAAAGATATTTATAAAGACTATCTTAGTAGAATATGTATAAGAGATTATTAGTTTATTTATCTAAAATATGCTGTTTTAGATATTTTTCCTTTTAACTTAACCCTAGTTAACTTAACTGAGTTTTTTAACCTTTGTTGAGCCTATATAAAAGGCTTATCTAGTAAGGAAAAATACATAACAATAACACACTTCCTAAGGTGTAAAAACAAAAAATCTCACTCAATTTTCTCTCTTTACAATGACACGGGCTCAGAACACCCCCTTTAACACACAATCCATACAAATTTTTCTACCATTATACATGCATACACACATCATTCTTACTGACACCTGTCTAAGGTGTTTACACATCGATTGGTTTAACCAATTGCACCCAGTATTGGAAGCAAAGATTTGGAAGATTATGGTTTCAAAACCTAATCTCACGGGTTTCCCATTGGTGCATGCTTTGGGTTTTTTATCAACCAAGGGTTTGGAATTTGTTTGGTCATCATACACCCCCCAACCACACCCCCCACCCCCAACCCCACCCCCCCCCCAACACCCCCCAACCAACCCCCCCCCCCCCCCCACCCCCCCCCACCCACCCCCCCCCAACCCCCACCCCCCCCCCCCCCCCCACCCACCCCCCCCCCCACCCCCCTACCCCCCCCCCCCCCACCCCCCCCCCACCCCCCCCACCCCCCACCCCCCCCCCACCCCCACCCCCCCCCCCCCAACCCCCCCCCTAACATATCCATCAGGGTAAATAAGACTCCTTTATGTATTCATACTTATGATTTATTTGTTCATATGTTTTATTTAGCCAAATTCACATTTATGGGTTTACGTTAATGGGTTATGATTAAAGTGAGATTAGTACACGTGATACTCTTGAAATCCTTGGGACCAAAAACATGACCCTAATGGTATCCCTAATATATGTAAGACATAAGATATTAATGGTTTACATGGGTTTGTAAACAAAGTCGTACAAGCTAAAGTCTAAAAAAACAAGTTTTTAAACCATTTTGAGGAAAAATATCTTAAGGGGCTGTTTGTTAATTCGGAAAATTGTTTCAAATATGTTTTATGATTTTATAAAATATCAATTCACAAGGATCGATCGGGTCATAAAGGAACTCGAAAACCGAATAATAACGAAGAAGATACGCATTTACAAGTTTACGATAGTAAATACTTTTATAAAACACAATTTTTTAAAAAGTAACTATTCATTACAGAAAATTATACTTTACTAAACATCAAATAATATGATTAAACTTTCAATTACGACGAAAAGTTTCGAAAGTATCGCTACACAAACAGAGCTATAACGAATAGATCGACAAAAACGGGTTTTACGTATAGAAGAACTAATTATACTAGCCTGTTATGGACAGTAAAAACACTATTCATGCAGAATCTAAAAAACCTAAGAATGTGATTTTATGAACACTTGTCTTAATTACAAAAAGCGGGGGCGTAAGACAACGCCCGACGAGAAACCACGGCTTAAAACGACAAAGTTATGTATTTTTCGTAAGGAGTAATTATAAAACGTTTTTACTTTATAATTTACACATTTCACTTAAACAAATAGATGGTGATATAGCTATATTGATTATATATGTTATTGGTTATGAGAGTTGCTATAATTACTAGGGAGTTTCATAATGAGGCCTTTCGGGATGGCGTTATACGACGCGATGTTGGATTTACGATTTAAGTGTCCTAACTCCTCGTACGTCATGTTCGCATGACCTCTTTAATTATGATAGCCCGAATGGATAGTACGATTATAAAAACTATAAGATTATATTCATCTGTTATTAATTAAAGTTACTTGATCCCTTATACCGGGACCCATATTTACTTAGGTAGCCTTCTCGATATTTCAGTGTTAATTTTCTGCCATTTACCTGATCTTATTTCATCAGCTCTCACTTTCTAGGTGAGTCATACGGTCTCGCTTTTTCAATCTTTTCAATGTTTTATTAAACCCTCACGCAGGGAATACATGCTCGTTTACATAACATGTATATTTATAACTACAGTACAATTACCTTTTATTCTTTTGCTGCGTCATAGCCCCTTTTTACCACTTAATTGTTTTACAACTTACGGGGTGAATTACATTGCTTGTTTTACTATTGGTCACAAGTGTTTTCGCCTAAGTGTTTTTAAGTGTTCGTTTAACTGTATGCTATCCAGATTACTGCTGAATATTATTCGCCTAACGTTCACCACTATTGCCAAATTAAGTCCCTACTATATCATGAACCGTCAATTGCTTTGTAGTGAGAGCGCGATTGTTGAGGATAGATCTCATCGGGATGACACTCCCCCTGGGAATTCTAGGTCACACAGTTGACCATGGGTGCATTTAACATTGAGAAATACTTTTAGTTCGTTGCAACGCATTCCTCCAATACAATTTGGGGCACAAATAGTTAGGCTTCGGGGTCATGAGCATAGTGCAAATAATCAAAGTGGTGGCATATGATATGTGTTACTCTTGTCTACCCGCTTACCTATTTTGGATATGGAATGACGTACATAGTCTGCTATTACTTGTATTTGGACTCGGATTACGGTACTTTGTCCACATTTACCTTCCGATCTTGTGGTCCACCTACTGAAACCATTACTAGATTTATTAAATCATCTCACTTGAATTTCGAAATAAACACTTTGAAATACTAGTAACGCTTCTTTTCTTACAATGACATTTCTTTATAATTATTTAAACACTGGCTTTTACTTAAACATATGAATTCACCATACTTTATGTTTGGACGTTTGTGCATGTTATTTCTTCAGGTTATTATTTGCCAGTGGAGCTTGGGAGCATTCGAGTCGCGCGGATATATATTTTTGAAACGTTAATTAATTTGGAGTTACCACTAAATAAACATTCTGTTACACGGTTTTCTAACTACATTATAAATGGGATCCTTTGTAAACTCTGATTTTAATATATCAAATGTGAAAAATATTCTAAACGTCTCTTTTGATGTCGTTTTCCGTGACTTGTGTTTTGTGCCCTGAAGTAGCACCCCAACATTGCAACCATTCCGCTGCGTTGTCCTGATTTTTGGGGGGTGTTACAGATTGGGCAATACATACTTGAAACATTTCGTGATGCTTTTAATTATCATGCATACTTTGAATAATTGCTGTCCAACTTTCATACGTACAATATTTGGAAACTATTATAAGGATTGAAATGGTCATGCATACTTTATAAATCTTTTGATTTCAATGTTTATACTTACAAAAATCTATGAACTCACCAACTTTATGTTGACACTTTTAAGCATGTTTTTCTCAGGTGAATTAGATGCTTGGCTTACTTGGTGTGCATTGGAGTCTAAATTGACAAAATTTCATTCATGGATTTCTACTTACATACAAATGATCAGATCTCGTTGTATTGCTTTCAAGATTTTCATTGTGATGCAATTATGGGACAAATGTTATACCAATTTCAAGAAAATCAACGAGATTACTTTTCAAACGACACATTTAGAGGTTGTTCCCTTGTATCTTGTGCAGTTGTATTATAAAGTAACGCCCCCGAACACATTTTTGCTGCGACACATTTTTGGGGGTGTTACAAGAGTCTTATTCAGAAGCCTTGAGTAGCAAAGAATTCGTATAGTGGAAGAAGGCTATTAATGAAGAGATTGTTTCTCTTGAAAAGAACCAGACTTGGTCCTTTGTCAGATTACCAGCTGGAAAGAAGGCATTACAGAGCAAGTGGGTGTTCAGGGTTAAAGAAGAGCAGGATGGCAAGAAAAGGTACAAGAAACAGGGGGTAGACTACAATGAGATCTTCTCTCCAATTGTGAAGATGACTACAATCAAGCTGGTCATAAGTATTGTAATTATAGAGGACTTACGTCTAGAGAAATTAGATGTCAAGACAGTCTTCTTAGATGGTGACCTTAATGAAGACATCTACATGGCCTAACCAGAAGGTTTTTATTTAGCTAGGAAACAAGAATACCTCGTGTGCAAGTTGAAGAAGAGTCTGTACGGATTAAATCATCACATATACAATGGTACTTGAAGTTTAACAGTTTTGTACAGAGGGCAGGGTACAAGAGATGTGCCAAGGACCATTGTTGCTACTTAAGGAAAGTTGGTTCATCCTATAATGTATGAATCTAAGTATTACAAGTCTTGTATGGGCGGGACTTATAATAGGAGGATTGATATGATAATTGCTATGTTGACTCGTTCATAGAGACCTTTATCTTATTTACTTTAACCGTGTGCTCATCAACTATTTTGAACATGATGACGATTTCTCCTGATAGTTTTACTCCTCGTCTCCGAAGACGAGTTTTAAACACTCGTCACATACTCATTAGAGCACCTGCATTGATATGTCATTCACCACCTTGAAGGTTATGTGAGTACGCGTATTGCATCGAAAATTATTAAGTAGGATGATTTATAATCTCTTTATTTGAAAGGATTGGGACGCATCTTCATTTAAATAAATAAATTGTAAATCGCCAAACCATAAGTTTATCAATTCATTATTTACATAAATTGGGACGCTTCTTTATGCAAATAATGAATTATAAATGAGTGGGCTTAATGGTATCCGATATGAAACGAGTATGAACTCGAACCGGACAATCACCGGAATCCATTAATAAGGTCTAGAAACACAATCGTATCTTACCACTCAGCAGAATCTTAAGGCCTCACTTGAACTACCTTATCTCATTCTTAAGTTATTACTTTTGCCGTTACAAATCTTTACGATCATGGACTGTTTGTGGAGCTAACCGACTTGTGCACACTTGAACTAATGGAGTTGATTCATCCTCGAACTAACGACTGAGTACCATATTCCGCCGTCTATCGCATAAGCTCTCCCGCGAGCTCCTCCCATTTGTTGAACTTTATTCTAGGGATATTGTTTCTCGAAATGTCCTCACTCTCTGCATCCCATCACAATTTGTTATAGTTATTGTCGTTATGGTTGTTGTTGTTGGGTCATGGAGCGGTCCTAGCTTGTACAACTTTATCCAATAGGTAATGCAAACCCCCTTAAACCAGATAAACACCTATCGACGAAAGAGATAGTCGAACTATTCATTTCGGGCCACTAGTACGAAGACATAGGTCGCGATACATCATGGTACTGCCAAGTAAGTTGAATACTTACATCCATAAGCCTCGTCCGCTATTAATCATTGAACATTACAGATATCAGAAACGAGACTCCGTCCTTGAACATTTAAAACATTATATAGACATGCTCACGCGACTACACTTTCTTCTTGATGTTTTCACTATTAAGAGACTCTCTTTATAATGCGTTTATATCAGTCATAAGACTTGTAATGATATTTTGTTGAGATACCTATTTTGATAGATTAAATATCATGGTCAAGCCTATCCAAAATTTTTGGTATGTTGAGAAGTGTCGAAACATCGAATTTTGCTGAATAAAGTTATCAGCATCTTGTTTAGAACTGGTTTATTAAATCTTAAATCTTTTCTTGGGCACACAATCGGTTAACACAAATTAAATCTCGGGACGAGATTTTTTTAAGGGGTAGGTACTGTAACAACCAGCAATTTTCAGAATTTTAAATGACTATTTTACCATTTGACTTTTCGGGTCCGACTTGACTTTTTGACTCTTGATCTTTTATTGTCACATAAAAACGATTACCGCGTAACCGGTAATTTTCGAAACCATTTATAATAACAAATCAATTATTATTACATATCTCTCAGTGCTCTCTCATTTATTTTAAGGCGGCAGTACTTTGACTTAAAACGATAAGATATATGTTATTCCTAAGTTGACTTATCAAAAACGACCAGCTAAATCACGTTTTCACGACTCGGACTCTAAAGCAATTTGATGTAAAACGACATTCCGGACATCTTTTTAGTTTTGCCCGAGACCAGAAAACAAGCAGAAAATGACCAAAATACCCTCGCAAAATTTTAGAAACGAGAACAACGCGTGCTGACACAAAAATAATTAAATTTGCATTTAATTATCACTTTATATTAAATAAAAATATTTAACAAATTATTTAATAATTTATTCAAAAGCGTTTATTTAAAAACGCGAATATAGTTTTAAGATTTTAAATTTGTTATTATACGATAACCCGATAAACAAACGAAAACCATACTTTTGCAAATGAGACAACTATTTTAGCTACAACCCGTCAAGGAAACGAAATACTAAATTATAAAATGATATTTTATAATTCCCGATTAAAAGATAAAAACATAACTTTTGCGAAAACTTTAAAAACATCGTTTACTTAATTCGAAACTTTAAAACGCACGTTTGCTTTTATGCAAGAACTTTTATTAATTGAATCGGTGATTTTCGGACACGTGTCGAAATATTCTGTTCAACTATTTTCTCACGTTTCTTATATAATACTTGTAAAGTATTATATATTGCGTCTTGTTCTTTTGGTTGTTTGCCTTTATCATATAATTAGCCATATGAATTATATAATTGTTTATTTTTCATATGTAATATATACGTAATATATTACATACTTTGTGTTTACTTTTTGATTTATTTTATTTAACCAACCATTAAACTCTTACAACTTGGAATCTAAATATTTTACCAACGTGTCGCGTTGACGTAATCATCCATCGGAAAACCCAAATAGATTATCCTAAGCTAGTGGGTCATAGCCGTTAAGATAAATCGCAACTCCTTGGTCGAGCCGTTCCGGTTTCCGTTTGTGTTGTGCTTAATATGTGCACTTCTGCCAATCGTTCTTCATCATCGAGGCGAGTTTATAGCCCCATGTTTTACTTGTTTTACATATATTTTTGAGGTGAGAACATGCTTGTTTGCAAATGCATTTACATGGTTGATTACAAATTGGTTTACACACTTATTTACATAGCTCGCTATGAGATACATTACTTGACTTAATTTTTGGTCACAAATACATACTTTACTTTTGAAATGATTACGGATTAGCTTAAGCGGATTGAACGGATAACTACAAGTAAATGCCTGGATGTTCTTGGAGTGGACACTTGCGAGGGGTACATATTCATTACTGCCCGGGTGTTCTTGGAGGGGACACCTGCGATGGGTACATATTCATTACTGTCCGGGTGTTCTTGGAGGGGACACATGCGATGGGTACATATGGTTTTCATTACTACCTGGGTGTTTTTGAAGGGGACACCTACGATGGGTACATAGTGCATCGTTTTCATGAACTTAGAGTAATCGTAATCACTCATTGGGAAATACATACTTGAAACATTTCGTGATGCTTTTAATTATCATGCATACTTTGAATAATTGCGGTCTAACTTTCATACGTACAATATTTGGCAACTGTCATAAGGATTGCAACCAAAAAGGAACATTGGTCGACAAAATTGACACCATGGCTTTCCCGTAACTTGGAATAACTTTTCACGTCAAAGTTACATGCCATGGGAAATGTGTTCTCCATTTCCTAATCCCAAACAATTGCATCAAATGCAAAAGATGTTTAGCACTAACAACTTTGGACCCATGAGATATTGGGGACCAAATGTTTGAGTCATTGTACTATATAAATATATATGCCTTGGAGTCGACTTGAAACCCGACAAATGGATCAAGGATAGCAGATGCTCTAAACATATGACGGGTAACCGAAAACTCTTCTCTACGTACAAGGCATACAATGAAGGTAACGTCATTTTTGGTAGTAATCTTCGCGGTAACATCATTGGCAAAGGTACAATTTCTAATGACTCTCTCAAAATAGATAATGTATAACATGTTGATAACTTAGGATTTAACTTGCTAAGTATAGGACAAATATGTGACAATAAGTGTAGAGTAACTTTCTCTGAATATGATAGTGAAATCACTAAGGACAGTAAAGTCATAGGTAGATGTATTAGGAAGAAAGGCTTATATGTGATGAAATTAGGAAATAAGCCAAAGGATCAAATTTGTCTAGCAACGATTGATGAAAATTCCACATTGTGGCATAGGAGATTAGGTCACGCAAATATGTGTGTCATTCAATCGTTGGCTTACAAGGAATTAGTTTGAAACCTACATAAGCTTAAGTTCGATCAACATTTTTGTGATGCTTTCAAAATGAAAAAACAAGCTCACGCTAGTCACAAAGCTAAGAATATAGTCTCAACAACAGAAGCATAAGAACTCTCCAAGGATACTTTTCGGTCCATGCCGCCATAAAAAGACGGAGTTACAAGGAAATCGTAACAACCCATCAAAGTAAATGACTTCTCCTAGGTATACTTTGGACTAGATACATAAGAATAAAACCGAAGCTTTCGATCAAAGTTGAAAAGATATTTAGTAGGTAAACCAAAACCAATTTAGGCTTCTTCAATAGTGTCAATAAGAAACCGAACCACGGTAGAGAATTGATAATGAGGTGCAATTTGGAGAGTTTTTTGTAATACCAATGGTACATTAACACATAACTATAGGTAATTTCTCGGCTCCACGCCTCCTCAATCAAATGGGCGTGGTCGAAATGAAAAATAAGACACATTCCAAGGCAATGAGTAGGACTATGTTGAACAACAATCGTTTATCAAACAAAAGTTTTGGTGTGAACGCCTGTAAATACTTCAACCTACAATCTCAACCGAATCCTCATAGAGCCATTCTAGTGAAAAACACCTTAATGAACTCTTAAGAGGGTAGGAAAACCTACTTAGATAGTTTTTTTAGAGTGTATTTTATGGGAAGCAAAGTGCTATCATTTTCAAATACCAAATAACTAACCTTATACCAAGTTTGACCCTAAGTCATACGAATGTGTCTTTTTAGGTTATTCTCAAAATAGTAAAGCCTACATCATCCTAAACAAACACACTAGGAAAGTCGAAGAATCACTTAACGTGACATTCGATGAAACTCCTCCACCTTCTAAGACATCACCCTTGGTGGATGATAACTTAGATGAAGAAAGCAATTAAGGTCACCGAAAAGAAAAACCTAGAAAACGACATTTGTGTATAAACTTTTAGAGAATGATAGAAATTGTCAACATTAAGGAATCTAGGAACCATCCATTAGAAAATGTCATAGGAAACCTTAACCAAAGAACCCTTAGGTCACAAGCCCAAAACCAAAGTAACTTCTTTTGTTTTATATCAACTATAGAACCTAAGAATGTGAATGAAGCGTTAGGAGATGAAAGTTGGATAGTCGCCATGCAAGAAGAATTAAATCAATTCTTTTCTAACGACTTTTAAGAGTTAGTTCCAGAACCTAGGAATATGAAAATCATTGGAACTAAGTGGGTATTTAGAAATAAGTTGACGAGAACGATGTTGTTTCTCGAAATAAGGCTAGGTTAGTTGCTCAAGGCTACAATCAACAAGAGGGTATCGATTATGATAAAAATTATGCTACAATTGCTAGACTTGAGTCTATTAGGATATTATTAGCTTATGTTTGTGTCTTAGATTTTAAACTATTCCAAATGGATGTAAAAAGTGCATTCCTAAACGGTTTTATCAATAAGGAGGTATACGTTGCACAACCTCCGAGATTCATTGATTTCGAAAAACCAGATCATGTCTATAAATTAAAGAAAGCTTTATATGGTCTTAAACAAGCACCCAAAACTTGGTATGATAGATTAAAATCTTTTCTTATTAAACATGAATATAAAATAGGAATGGTAGATAACACTCTTTTTACTAAGAAGAAAAGTTCAAATCTCATCATTGTTCAAATATATGTCGATGACATTATATTCGGTTCGATTTGTCAAGACATGTGTGATGAATTTGCCAAAACCATGCATGACGAGTTCGAGATGAGCATGATGGGTGAACTTAACTTCTTCCTTGGATTACAAATAAAACAAATGGAAGATGGTATCTTCTTTAATCAATCTAAGTATATTAAAGAAATGCTTAATAAATTTGGTCTAGAGGACTCTAAACCAATGAAAACCCCCATGTCCTCCGATACTAAACTCATGAAAGATGAAGAATGTGAGTCCGGATAGAGTATACCACGTATCGAAGGGCATGATAGGTATTTATTTATCTATACCTAACAGGCAAGTAGACCTGATATCATGGTGTTAGTGTCTGCCTTTGTGCCCCGCTTATAAGAAGGCTCCCAAAACCCTCACCTTGAAGACGGTTAAAACGTATCATTCCGATACATTTAAACGGCACTAACGCACTTAGAATTATGGTATCCTAATTGGGACCGGCATAGAAACAACCATAGTATATCCTGACTCTGATCATGAGCGAGCGGGAGATTAGATGTTGGATCGATGGAGAGAGGGCACATAAGGCGAAAGTAGTGTGGCGCGTGTATACGTGTATGTGGTGTGGATTATCTATGTAGTATGTGCGGCTCTCGTCTCTATCGGTGTAGGTACTAGCTATCGGCAGACGACAACGGCACAGACCGTGAGATCTGGTGTATCGGGTATACTCTCCATGATGCTATGAGGCGTGTTGACAATGCCTTTCCCCTCCACTACGCATACCAGACAGTCTCACGCTATAGACCACCTTCTACGGTCAGCGGGCGGCGCGATGAGGGGCGAGTAGTCAGGTCAGAGAGCCGCAAAATTGCAACTACTCATGAGATTGATAGGACTCATGCATCAGAGCAACCCACTTCGGATTCTAAAAACATCCCACAGGACACGTACACAACATAGCCGATGTGGCTATCTATTCGATATCCAACATATCTCGACGCTACTGATCGAGAGTCGCATAGAATCAAGACAAATTCCTACTATCTGACCTGTGTGATCACAACAGCTTCAGGACTACCTATAGATCACGACAGAGGGATGGAAGAGAACGCCGTACTGCATGGCCTGTGAACTACTATCTCGGGACCAAAGCAATCTACTGCGTAGAAACTCTTCAAGGTCTGTGGGCCGCGCACGCTGCAGGTTCAGGTCACACGAACCTGCACTAACAAATGGGACACGTACACTAGCGGCGAGAGCGAGAGAGGCGGGAGATGGTAGTCGACATCTCTGCTATACGATCATATGTGTGATAACAAAGGCGCGATTGACCTTAGCAAAAACCCGGTGCAACACTCTCGTACCAAACACATCGAAATACGTCACCACTTTCTTCGTGATAATGTCCAGAAAGGACATATCTCAATCGAAAAAGTGTCGTCCGTCGACAATATTGCCGACATTCTTACTAAACCTCTTAAACGTGAATCGTTTAACTATCTACGTCTTGGTTTAGGAATGATGGAACACATTCCATAAATCATATTAGTCCGCTTCTCTTTCTTCTGTCTCAATTCTAGTCCGTGTTCCATTCCGTGTCGTGACAACTTAAATACTTCATCCAAAGTACTTTAAGCATCTTTAATTCGCGAAATGCAAATTAAAATGTCACTCCTCTTCGTAAAATTTTCGTCAAAAACTGAGTCCAAAACCCTTTACTGAGGGCGGCCCCCATACCACAGGCGGCCCCCCAATATATTTGGGACCGCCAGACATTATGGGACCGCCATCAGCAGACTCCCTTATTTTACACTTAGTCAAAAAAAATTCAAACCACAAAAACAAACACCCCTCTTCGTGCTGCAAGTGACGAACTCGACCAAAACCACTCAAAAACTCAAAATCACCCATTAAAACACAAATTGAAGATAAAATCAACACCTACAATCATTCACAACATCTTAGAGATCATCAATTGTAAGTCATTTCATCTATTTTCTTTCAATTTGAGTCTAGGGTTCATGATGAACACTAAAATTGAAATTGGGGATTTTTCATTTTTCTTTCAATTTTGTACAATTAAGACTACTAGGATACAATGTATAACTGATATGCTTCCCGTAGATATAGGATTTGCATACATTAGTGAGCTTGTAGAAAAATTGATTTTGAACCAAAACCCCAATTTTATTTTCAAATCACTCACGTTAGGAACATAATAAAATTGTTGTTATGTATTGTTAATACAACCTAAAAACGTTTTCAAACACATGCATAATGATCTCATGAACAAATTTCGAGATACATAATTCATATGTATTTCTCGACTTGTTTGAATGAGCAAAATCAAATTAAGGAGCGTTTGGGTTAACTCTTAGGATTTTATATTTAGGTCGAGTTAATCGTTACTCCACATTTGTTACATCTAGGCACACACTAGGCACGAACTCAAAATATCAACACATATGCAAAATATTAAAGTGTGATTTGATTGTTTTATTTTAGGTAACAATGCCTCCAATTACCTCACTAGATCATCAAAAGACCCGAAACTACATTCCACTCATATCAAATGAATTTAATCAACCCTTAAGAAACACACTTGCAAATCTTGAAAAACGATACTTTCATGAGGGTAGGGTTGTAAGTCAAAACTTTGAAAACATGAGTCATATCCGTGCCAAGTTTGAATCAATTGACTTTGATTGTTTGTTGAACTTAAACGAACAAATTGTTCCTCGTTTTGTTCTAGAGTTCTATAGTCAACTAACTTTTGATTATAACTCCACGGGTCAATTTGTAGTCAACTTTGTTATACAAAGTAAGTCTTTCTCTCTCACTCTTGAGGAATTTGGTCAAATCTTAAAGATACCGTTTAAAGGTCATGCATCACACACCGACATGTGGTCACTCGACTACTTGTCAATAAGTGTTCCGAGTAAAGGTTGTTATAAAACCACTCCTCCATCTCCAAGTGTCGTCAAGTCTTTCATTCAAATTCCTAGACAAGGTCAAGTCACTCGTACTAAAAACAAGAAAACCATTATCGTCGGCAAAAATGAAATCTTAACTCGCGAGATTCAACCTCATATGAAACCATGGGTTGATATCATTCGTGAAAATGCCATTTGTCTAGGAGGTCATAAGGATCATGTCTCCGCTTGTCTTTGTCATATGCTTTATTGCATTGAAACCTCCACTCGATACAATCTAGCATTCTTTGTTCTCAAAAGAATGGAAAAGACTCGAAGCAAACCTAAGGAACTCTTGCCTTACGGAATGCTTTTGACTAGATTGTTCAAACATGTTGTGTCCGTCTTTCCCGAGCTAGCAATTGATCGCTACATCTTACATGATCGAGTCATGCATCCCCTCACTCCTCATTATGAGCGAAAGACGTGATCGGATCGTGGCAAGAAAAGACCTCGTGAGTCAAATGCTAGCTCCTCCTCCACCACTCTAAATCATCCATCCTTATCTCATCCGTTGGATGATCCTATTGATGAAAATGATGATGAATCTTTTCATTCCAATCTTTCCTCTCCGTCTCAAAACATATCTTTCTTGTCAAATGATGTCTCTAGAGTTCATCAAAACCCTCATCATAAAAGTCATTACTTGAACACCCATCTCTCCGAAACTATTAATCTTCAAACTCAACAAAGAGATGCTCACCGGGAAGGGTTAAGGTCAATTGGACAAGCTCTCAAGAACATGATGGGTGGAAAACGGAAGTGAACATGTTGGCACAACTACTAAGAAACTATTATTATTATTATCATCTCTCTTGTTTAATACATTATATCTTTCTATTATTAGGACTAGGAATGGCAAATGTCATTTGCATTTGACTTGGATAATTTTCTCCATTCTATCAACTTTCTATGACTAGCAAATTTTATGAATATGACATGCGAAAAATGCCACTACTTGCTAAATGATTTGCATGTTAGAATAGAACTACATATTATTGCTTGAACTAGTTGATTCTTGAATTTGGTTGATGCCGAAATCACTGGACTTAAGAAAAAGGAAAAACTAGAAATTTTCCTGCTTCCAGAAAACGGCCCCCTTATATACCCGGCGGCCCCCCAATATATTTGGGACCGCCTGGTGATATGGGACCGCCACCAGGAGGGAAAGAAAAATTCGAGTTTACCTCTTTTTTTGTATCTTGACCCTCCTACCTACATCCTCAAGCTGTCATTTCCCTGTTTGGCTAAACCATATTTGACATCCTCTTCCATCCACACCATGCTTTACCATGTTATACTAGCCTTTCCATTATTTAATCATCAAATTCTCACACCTCACTACCACCATCATCTTCTTCAACCTATTCATCTTCTTCATCAATGTCTTGCTCAAACCACCATTCCAACTTCTCTAGAAAACCAAGAATGTCGGTTAGACAAGTTTGGAAACGCAAAACATCCACTCCAAAATCATCACCTCCTTCCCAAAATGACTCACCTCCTCTTCCTCCAAGAGTCTACTTACAATCTCCTTCACCACCATCATACAATCCCTTAAGAGAACAAATGATCAATCAACTCCACAACATCTCCACCATCCTTGATTCACATACCAATCCATCCAATGCCTACATTCATGCACCACCTTCACCACCACCACAACAAATTCATCCTCCTTCTCATGCTCAAGTTGAATTTCACTCAAGCTTTTGTCATTGTTGCAAGTTTTCTAGACACCAATTCCACTCCTTGAGAAATGAAATCAATTTCATTCACTTTCTTCTAACCCGTCCCATACCTCCAACCCGTATCCCTCCAACTCATGTGTCACCAACCCCTTCTTTTTCCCTTTTTAATTAATCATTCTCTTATGATTAATCTACCTAAATAATCGACCTTTCATCTTTTGATTATGGCATCTTCTACTTTTCAAGAGTTCACTAGTGTAGATCTATGCCTTATTATGTCTCTATGATAATCTACTCTCTATTGTAATGCTTCATACAAATATTGTATGAATTTTTCATTGCTCATATTAGATCTAGTTTTATTTTATGTTGTATAAATGTATTAGTTGAATTTTCTATTGTATGAGTTTCTTGTTGGTTGAATGAAACTCTTTTTGGGTGACTTAAAACTCATGTGTTGCTTTACAAGATATTTGTCTTGCACTTGTATTTCTAACTTTGTTTTGTAGCACACAATTTTCGGAAGATCGATCCCTTAGTGCCCCGAACAAGGGGGAGCATACATCAAGGGTGAGTCTTGATATCGTCAATTTCTTTCTTCCTACAACAACTCGACGATTATCCCTTTTGAATTCAACAAAAAAAGGGAGAAATGGAACAAAACTCATTAATAATGTGTAACTATTAATTTTATACAAAATATTTTCTAATTAAAAGAAAAGTTTTATTAAAAACTTAAAATTTAAAATTCAAATTTTCTCTCCAAAACGGAAGCTTCTATACCAGATACAACATTCCTCATAAAAATACAAAAAAGGGAGCGAAGTCTAAGTGGCGGCCCTCTTATAGGCCTGGCGGCCCCCTTATATATGTGAGACCGTCGGGACCGCCACCAGTTACCGTTGGCTTTTCCTGTCTATAAATATTGGTCCACCCCTTGCTGAAAATCATTCCTCTTGGCACGAAATTTTTAGTCTCTTCTTTCTCTCTTTAAAACTTATTTCTCTCACTAAAACTCTTGATCACTAACATACTTAGATTCTGTTTCAAGTGATTTAATCTCTTCTTCTCATCTCTTCCCTCTCATTCAAGTGCAAGAGAAGAACACTCGTATTAGTCAAGAAACGAAGTGTTAATTAGTGATTTCTCCTCTTTTCTTCTAAGTAACAAACCTCTATCGTATTTATCTTGTGTATTTGTGTGATTCGGATATTATGTAGATCCGATTGTGTAGATCTTGTGAGTGTGTATATCTTGTGAAGTGGTAGATTGGTTCTAGCTAAGATTAGGACTCGACAT
Source organism: Tanacetum coccineum (assembly GCA_026074375.1). NCBI lineage: Eukaryota > Viridiplantae > Streptophyta > Magnoliopsida > Asterales > Asteraceae > Tanacetum > Tanacetum coccineum. Next base: position 18,464 of record BQNB010091007.1, read on the forward strand.
TTAGCTTAGTGTCGGAAAATAACGTAAGCGACGTGTAAACGGTTTTATCCGCCTAAAGGGAGCTTGTTGACATAGTGAAATCTCGAGTCGGATACTCGGGGAGTGGAGTAGGGCGAAGAGGTGCTTTGTAGCCGAACCACTATAAAATCTTGGTGTCTTGGTTTGGTCGTTTCTTTCCTTATCTCTTTATATTATTATTGTTGTTATCTAATTTTAGTTTAGATAGTTATTGGTTGTTCATATTGTGAATTGGTTGAACCTATAACTAGGATCTAAACATTTTTGAAAGTAAACTTTTAAAACGTAAAACAAACATGTAAACTATTCAACCCTCCCCCCCCTTCTAGTTTTCACACGAGATGAAAGATTTAAGTCCCGCAAAGCAGATTCTAGGCATGAGCATCATCAGAGATAGAACGAAGGTTACTCTAAGGCTATCCCAAGAGAAATACACAGGGAAGCTTTTAGAGAAGTTTAATATGAAGGATGCAGAGGCTAGATGTCAGCCTTTAGGAGACCATTTTAAGCTCATTAAGAAACAAGCACCTAAGACGGAGGCTTCTAAACGAAGAATGGCTAAGGTTCCTTATGCTTCAGCAGTTGGCAGTATGATGTACATTATGGTGTGTACAAGGCCAGATATAGCTCATGTAGTGGGAGTTGTTAGCAAATTCATGTCTAACCCATGAAGGGAGCATTGGGAAGCTATCAAGTGGCTGTTACGCTACTTGAAAGGTACTAGAAGGATTCTCTGATTCAGACTATGGAGGTTGCTTAAATTCGGGTAAGAGTACTACGGGTTATGTTTTCACAATGGGTGGTACAGTAGTTAGATGGATATCTAGAATTCAGAAGTGTGTTACTATGTCAACTACAGAAGCCAAGTATATTGCTATTGCAGAGGCTGGCAAAGAGTTGGTATGGTTGAAGAATTTTCTTGAAGAGTTATACAGAGCCCAAACAGAGTGTGTTCTGTTTTCTGATAACCAAAGTGCTATTCATCTCGTGAAGAATCCGGTGTTTCACGGTCGAATGAAACACATCAAGATAAGATATCACTATATCCGAGAATTGGCAAGTGAAGGGACGTTATCTTTGAAGAAGATTCTTGGAGCAAAGAACCCTGCAAATATGCTCTCCAAGGTGGTGACGACATAGAAGTTGAAGCTTTGCGCAGCTTCAACTGGCCTCCGAGATAACTGATGAACGGAGGTTGGTGTCTTACCAGAGAGAGGTTATTCCCAGTTTGATGATGTTAGTTCAAGATACCTTGTATCGAAAGTCTCTTAGCCATGTGTTTGGTTAGTGCAGCGTGTTCTGTATGTTCGACGGTACATGAAGGTTAGAGCAGTAACATTGTTATTTCCAGTTTGATGATGTTAGTTCAGGATACCTTGTATCGAAAGTCTCCTAGCCCTGTGTTTGGTTGGTGCAGCGTGTTTCGTATGTTCGGCGGTACAGAAAGGTTAGAGCAGTAGCATTGTTAAAGGGAAGGTGGTTCGAAGTTTACAGAGATTACTTGAGACGGAGAGCAGATCAGCCTCCAAGTGGGAGATTGTTAAGTTGTGGAGGCTTATATTATTGGGTACAAACCCAATCCCACATCGGTAGAATGAGTAAAGTGGTTTAGGGTCTCACACTTATAAATACCCCCTCATTGTAATTGTAAATTGTATCTCTTGTGTGTGTGTGTACCACAATAATAAAATCTCTCTGGTTTGACCCCGTGGACTGCTACGACTACCTAAGTCGTAGATACCACGTTATATCTCGTGTTCTTTACTTTCCGTAAGCCTTGTTTGTATTCTTTGTTTGTTCGAGCGGTGTGTGCAGGAGCTATATACCGTACAGAGGTCTGTACAGAGGTGTGTGCAGGTGCGATATACCCTAACAAAGTGGTATCAGAGCCAGGCTACGATAAACAATGGCAGAAGACGGTAAGATAAAGATCGACAAGTTTGATGGTCACGATTTTGGGTTCTGGAAGATGCAGATCGAAGACTATCTGTATCAGAAGAAGCTTCACGAGCCTTTGGCAGAAGCCAAACCTACAAGCATGAAGGCTTAACATAACTATTCAATTAACTAACTTGTATGCTTCAGTTAATATAACAACCCAATCTCACTAGTCACTGCTATAGATAAACATGATTTGCTCCAGGCCAGTCACTAACCTAAAGAAATCAATGACAAAATTTTCACATAATCTATGATTCTTTTTTTCTTTTTTTTTGATAATATTTCTATCATTTCTAGAGTTACATATATGTTTTGAAAATTGCAAGGTTCAGGCATGAAAATTTTCAGATAAAATGAAATGTTAGTTTAAGTTGATTTATCAGAACGTATATATACTTGTGCTTTTTTGCTAAATTAAATTTATAGGAAAAATAGGACACTTCAAGAAATGAGGTAGGGACTATGTTGAACGAGCAATCGTTACCACAAAAGTTTTGGGTAACGCCGTAGATACTTCAACATACATTTCAAACTTAATCCATCATTAGAGCAATTTAGAAAAAACACCTTACGAATCTTAAGAGGTAGGAAACCTATGTTAGATCATTTTAGAGTGTTTAGAAGCAATTGCTTTATTTTAAACACCAAAGACTACCTTATCAAGTTTGATGTGTCTTTTTAGGTTATTCTCAAAATAGTAAAGTCCTAACATCATCCTAAAACATATCACACTAGGAAGTCAAAGAATCACTTAACGTGACATTCGATTGGATAAATCCTCTACCTTCTAAGACAATCACCTTGGTGGTATGATTGACTTAGATGAAGAAGAAGCAATTAAGGTCACAAAAGAAAAACCTAGAAAAACGACATTGTGGGTGAAACTTTTAGAGATTGATGAAATTGACAACAATAAGAATCTAGAACCATTTCATTAGAAAATGTCATAGGGGAAAACCTTTAACCAAAGATACCCTTAGGTACAAGCCCAAAACCAAGGTAACTACTTTTGTTTTATAGCAACTATAAAACCTATGAATGTGAATGTAGCGTAGGAGATGAAAAAGTTGGTAGTCGCCATGCAAGAAGAATTAAAATCAATTCGTTACTAATGACGTTGGGGAGTTAGTGCCACAACCTAGGAATATAAATATCATAGAACTAAGTGGGTACTTTAGAAAAAATATGCTAGTCGCTGAGAACGGTGTTGTTTCTTGAATAAGGCTAGAGTCTTAAGGTACAATCAACAAGAGGGCATCGATTATGATGAAACTTATGCCTCAGTTGCTAGACTTGAGTCTATTAGAATATTATTAGCTTATGCTTGTGGCTTTAGATTTTAAAACTATTCCAAATGGATGTAAAAAGTGCAGTCCTTACAGTTATTATCCAATGAGGAGGTATACCGTGGCCTCAACCTTCGGAATTCTTGATTTCGAAAAACAAACCAGTTCATGTCTATAAATTTAAGGGGAAAGCTTTATATGGTCTTAAACAAGCACCCAAAGCTTGGTATGATAGATTAAAAGCTTTTCTTTTTTATACATTGTAATAAAATAGATTGGTAGTTAACACTCTTTTTACTAAGACAGAAAAGTTTAAATCTCATCATTGTCACAATATATATGTCGATGACATTATATTTCGGTTTGAAACTTGTCAATACATGTGTGATGAATTTGCCAAATCATGCATGACGAGTTTGAGTCATGGAGCATGATGGGGTGACTTAACTCTTCCTTGGATTACAAATAAAACAAATAGAAGATGGTATCTTCTTTAATCATTAGGTATATTAAAGATATGCTTAGAAATTTGGTCTAGATGACTCTAAACCCCCCAATGAAAAACCCCATGGCCTTCTTGATACTAACTCACGGAAAGACGTAGAGTGTGAGTCAGTAGATAGTACCAAGTATCGAGGCATGATAGGTAGTTTATTATACCTAAACGGACAAGTAGGCCGCTATCAGGTTAGTGTTGCATTGTGCCTGCTTCTAAGAGGCTCCCAAAACCTCTCACCTTGAAGCGGTTAAGCGTATCTTCCGATACATTAAAGGTACTACGCACTTAGGATTATGGTATCCTAAGGGGACCGGCATAGAAACCATAGTATATGCCGACTCTGATCATGCGGGAGATTATGTGGATCAAAAGAGCACTAGCGGTATTTGTACATTCGTGGGATGTTAACTTGTTTGAATCTTGGTTTCTCGAGAACAAACTGCTCTTGCTATATCCACTAACGAAGCCGAATACGTAAGCGCGGAGGAAAGGCATGTCTAATAATCACTATGGATGAAACAAGCTCTCATCGACTATGACGTACGACTCGACGACGTTCCCATCATGTGTGATAACAAAGGCGCGATTGACCTTAGCAAAAACCCGGTGCAATACTCTCGTACCAAACACATCGAAATACGTCACCATTTTCTTCGTGATAATGTCCAGAAAGGACATATATCAATCGAAAAAGTGTCGTCCATCGACAATATTGTCGACATTCTTACTAAACCTCTTAAACGTGGAATCGGTTTAATCTATCTACGTCTTGGTTTAGGAATGATGGAACACATTCCATAAATCATATTAGTCCGTTTCTCTTTATTCTGTCTCAATTCTAGTCCGTTTGTTCCATTCCGTGTCGTGACAACTTAAATACTTCATCCAAAGTGCTTTAAGCATCTTTAATTCGCGAAATGCAATTAAAATGTCTACCTCCTCTTCGTAAATTTTGGTCAAAAACTGTGTCCAAAACCTTTACTGAGGCGGCCCCCATTTCCACAGGAGGGCCCCTCCAATTGAATTGGGACGCCAAATATTATGGGACCGCCATTAGCAGACTCCCTTATTTTACACTTGGCCAAAAAAAAATTTCAAACCACAAAAACAAACACCCCTCTTTGTGCTGCAAGTGAAGAAATTGACCAAAACCACTCAAAAATCAAAATCACCTATTAAAACACAAATTGAAGATAAAATCAACACCTATAATCATTCACAACATCTTAGAGATCATCAATTGTAATTCATTTCATCTATTTTCTTTCAATTTGAATCTAGGGTTCATGATGAACACTAAAATTGAAATTGGGGATTTTTCATTTTTCTTTCAATTTTGTACAATTAATACTACTAGGATACAATGTATAACTGATATGCTTCCCGTAGATATAGGATTTGCATACAGTAGTGGAAACCTTGTAGGAAAAATGATTTTGAACCTAAACCCCAAATTTTTATTTTCAATCACCTCAGTTTAGAACATTAATTATATTGTTGTTATGTATGTGTTTTAAACCTCCAAATTACGTTTTCAAACACAGGCATAATGATCTCATTAACAATTTCGAGGATAATATATTCATTTTTTTATTTCTGACTTTTTTGAATGAGCAAAATCAATTAAGGTGCGTTTGGGTTAACATCTTTAGGATTTTTTAATTTAGGTCGAGTTAATCGTGACTCCACATTGTTACATTAGGCACTCACTATGCACGAACTCAAAATATCAAACTCTATGCAAAATATATTAAAGTGTGATTGATTGGTTTTATTTTAGTGTACTCACCACAATGGCTCAAATTACCATACTAGATCATCAAAAGACCCAAAACTACATTCCACTCATATCAAATGAATTTTATTCAGACCTCTTTAGAAACACACTTGCAAATCTTGAAAAACGATACTTTCATAAAGGTAGGGTTGTAAGTTAAAACTTTGAAAACATGAATCATATCCGTGCCAAGTTTGAATCAATTGACTTTGATTGTTCGTTGAACTTAAACGAACAAATTGTTCCTCGTTTTGTTCTAGAGTTCTATAGTCAACTAACTTTTGATTATAACTCCACGAGTCAATTTGTAGTCAACTTTGTTATACAAAGTAAGTCTTTCTCTCTCACTCTTGAGGAATTTGGTCAAATCTTAAAGATACCGTTTAAAGGTCATGCATCACACACCGACATGTGGTCACTCGACTACTTGTCAATAAGTGTTCCGAGTAAAGGGTGTTATAAAACCACTCCTCCGTCTCTAAGTGTCGTCAAGTCTTTCATTTAAATTCCTAGACAAGGTCAATTCACTCATACTAAAAACAAGAAAACCATTGTCGTCGGCAAAAACAAAATCTTAACTCGCGAGATTCAATCTCATATGAAACCATGGGTTGATATTAGGTCTTAAAAATTACAAGTCAAATTGTTTACAAATTCCTCTTGTTTTCTTAATTAGTTCATTTCATTGCAATCAAGGTCTTTGGATGTCATGTAACATTTAATAAAACCGGCCTCCAAGTCCAAAATAATATAATGGAATAGTTGACTAATTGACACCAATTTTTAATTTTGCGATGCCCACACTACTGAATTGGGATCTAGTCTTTAGGTTAACTTTAGGATCTAGTCTAAAAATCATGGTTGTATTGTATATTAATGAGACAGCGCACATGACTGAAATACAAAAGTACTTTAAGGAAATAGAAGAGGCTTAAGATGTATCACGCATCAATTGTCTCATAAACCAAAAATGTTTTTCTCAAACCCTACCACCCAGATAATTTTCTTTGAAATCCAAATATTTGGGATGTTCGTCGGTTCAGTTAGCAGGTTGTTCGGTTAAATCAGTTCGATTAATTTTTTTTTGTAAAACTAAAAATCGAACCAAATCGAATTCAAATTTGATTTAACCCAACTGAAAATCGAATTAGAATCGGATCATTTTCGGGTTAACTCAAATTACATAATTTATATATATTTTTAATTTATTATATTGAGTTCTTGGGAAAAAAAATATTTCAAGCATGAAAATGTTTTAGAAAATATATATATTTATATGAATTTTGTTTTCGGTTTAGATTTTATCGAAACTATATCAAAACCAAAATCGAATATTTAATTATATTTGGTTCGGTTTTGAAAAATTATGTCCGGTTCATTTTTCGGTTCATATGCGTATTACCCGATTTGTGAACAACTATACAAATATTTGGTTTTGTGCGAGCCTATTTTTGTCAAATATTAGCTTTATTAGTGATTATGAGCTTTGTTATGTTTTTAGGCGTAACCCACTTATGTCATATCTAGAATAATTAAAAATAATCTATATATTGTAATTGTTAGTGAATGAATAAGCAAGTCAAAAGTATACTTACATTAATGTCAGACATTAGCTTTATTAGTGATTATGGACTTTGTTAAGTTTTTAAGACCTAATTCATCTGTGTCGTATCTAGAATAATCCAAAAGAATCTATATATTGTAATTGTTTGTGAATAAATAAGCAAGCCAAAATTATACTTCCTCTAATTTTAACCTAACCCCTCAATTCAAACATCTATATTAAAGCCAAACCTAGATCCTAATCAATATATTTAATCATCAAATTCTCACACCTCACTACCACCATCATCTTCTTCAACTTATTCATCTTCTTCATCAATGTCTTGCTCAAACCACCATTTTAACTTCTCTAGAAAATCAAGAATGTTGGTTAGACAAGTTTGAAAACGCAAAACATCCACTCCAAAATCAACACATTATTCCCAAAATGACTCACCTTCTCTTCCTCCAAGAGTCTACTTACAATCTCCTTCACCACCATCATACAATCCCTTAAGAGAACAAATGATCAATCAACTCCACAACATCTCCACCATCCTTGATTCACATACCAATCCATCCAATGCCTGCATTCATGCACCACCTTCACCACCACCACAACAAATGCATCCTCCTTCTCATGCGCAAGTTGAATTTCACTCAAGCTTTTGTCACTGTTGCAAGTTTTCTAGACACCAATTCCACTCCTTGAGAAATGAAATCAATTTCATTCACTTTCTTCTAACCCGTCCCATACCTCCAACCCGTATCCCTCCAACCACTACAACAATATAAGGGGTTATGGTCAACATTTTCGACCCTAAGTTACAAAGGGTGTCGACCCAAAGTACTTAGGTTCGACAATTTCGACCCTAAGTTCTCGATCCAAATTTCTCGACCCAAAATTCTTTGGGTCGACATATTCCTTTGTATTTTGGGTCGACAGTGGGGACCACAATATTTCCACCAAAAAAGTTGACTTAACTTAGGGTCGACATCCCCTTTGAAACTTTGGGTCGACATTGTCGACCCTACACTTTTTTATTTATTAAAATCTTTTTAATATATAAAACAAACTAATATTTAAATTGTTTGGGTCGACATTCCTTTTGCAACTTTGGGTCGACATTGTCGACCCAAAGTGTGATATTTAATTAAAAGTGTAGTAGTGGGATTCCACATCATTCTTCCACTAAGGTTAGGGTCGACATTGTCGACCCTAAGACTGAGTTTAGGGTCAGGGTCGACAATGTCGACCCTAAATTATGCCTGGGAATAAAAAAAACTGCACGCATTTTGTTAATTTCCAGATTTTTTTCGAAATTTTTTCCGCAAAAAATCTACATTTCAACAAATCCAGAATTCGGCAATAACAAATCACAGTTACAATACCACAAATCCACAATACCATAAATTACCATTCAACAAATCCACAATACGATAACAAGTCTAAAAGTTATTACAA
>BQNB010091008.1:8232-20280 GCA_026074375.1 Tanacetum coccineum
GTTGCCACTTCTACAACTGAAGCTGAATATGTGGCTGCTGCAAATTGCTGTGGACAAGTTCTCTGGATCCAAAACCAACTGCTTGATTATGGGTACAACTTTATGAGCACTATTATTTACATTGATAATACTAGTACTATCTGTATAATAGAAAATCCTGTTCAACACTCTAAAACAAAACATATAGAGATTAGGCATCACTTTATACGAGATTGCAATCCTAAAAAGTTGATTTAAATGGCTAAAATTGGTCTCAAGTATTGGAATGCTCAATCCCTAAGGCCCAAATCTCTTGTTTGTTTTGTAAAGTTTGTTAAATGTTAGTACTGTTACGTTTTTGTAAATTAATACTGCTAGTTCTCATTAGTACTGCTAGTTATATTTAAAACTGTTTGTTAAAACTGTTACTTATAGTTAGTACTGCTGGTTATTTCTATGTATCTCTGTTAATCCTGTTAGTAATACTTAATACTGTTAAACATGACAAATGTTTAGGTTATGTTTTTCTTGGTTTTAAGCTAACTTTTTTAGGATAAACAATGAAGTGTGAAATTGGTTACTCCATAATGTATTATTTAAGGGGAGGAAACATGTTGGGTGTTCTTGAAGTGTTGGTTGTGACACCACACAACAAATGGTCATCAGTTCACCATGTTTTATAGACATCAAGAATTGACTAGTCCAGAGCAAACGGCTACTGGTAAAGACTTTTCAAATCCGTTGATAGTTGATAGTTTACTCAAAACTATATGGTTATCATTGCACCATGTTTTTCTAATGAAGCAATGGCTAGTCCAAAGCAAACGGCTCTTTGTAAAGACTCATCAAATCCGTTTATGGCTGGTAGTTTGCCAAAAACTACACTTTGTGTGAGTTTGTGAGCTAAAATAAAAGAGAGAATTGGTGAGCTCAAAAACAAAAAGAGAGCTGTGTGAAAAATAGACAGAGTGACAAGTGAGCCAAAAGAATTGAGAGATGAAATGTAAGCCTAAAAACAGAAAGAGAGATTGTGTGCAGTTATTCTTTTTGTCTTACAAACTTTTGGAGTTTGTACTGCTTATGGGTGGAGAAGTTAATACTGCTAGGCGTATTTTAGTACTGCTATGCCTAAGTTAATACTGCTGGATAACCGTTAGTACTGTTTGGGTCTAACAGATTTTTCATTAATTAATAGAGCCATTGAGATATTTCCGCCAAATACCTATGGAATAGGGGTTTGACCAATTGGACTTTCGTGATCTTTATATATATATGTTAACTTTCATCACGATAAACTCAATTTCTTTAAATTGGTCAAACTATATCTCTCCGTTTCTCTATTTAAATCACAATTAACTTTCTCCTGCTTTCATATATTCATCCACGATCATATCCCACTCGATTACTCACAGTTTTATTCATGGCAAACTTGGAGTTTTGTGACAAGCACAACATGGTAGCGTTTCTAGAAAAATCTATGGGAAGTGCAGGGTTTCATCAGATCATCGATTTCCTAAATCGAAGTCAGATTTGCTATGCACTCACAAAGAAGCCAGAGGTGTGTGTATCCTTTATCAAACAATTTTGGAGGTCTGCTGAGGCTTCTACTGATGCTAATGGAGAAGTCACGATAAATGCTACTATTGATGGTCACACACTGTCTATCACCGAAGGTTCTTTACGGCGACATCTCAAGCTAGCTGATCAAGATGGTGTTACTTCTATTCCAACTACAGAGATCTTTGAGCAATTGGAGCTTATGGGCTATCATACTGACTCAGATAAGTTAACCTTTCAAAAAGGTGTCTTTTCACCTCAATGGAGGTTTCTTATTCATAATATTCTCCATTGCTTAAGCCCAAAGAAGACTGCTTGGGAGCAGTTTAGTAGTAATATTGCAGCTGCTGTCATATGCCTTGCCACCAATAGGAAGTTTAATTTTTCTAGGATGATCTTTGAGCACATGGTGTCTAATATCACTAGTCCCCATAAGTTTTTGATGTACCCTAGGTTTATACAGATATGCCTAGATATGCAGAAACACCAGTTTCAACAACATACTAGAACCTATCCTGTTCCCTCTCTAACCATGAAGGAGTTTTTTAGCATAAGAAGCGGCCACTAAGGATTGTTTCAGCAAGGAGGTTGCTCTATTTCCCACTATGTTTAGATGATACTGAACCCCACGAACTTCACCTTCTAGAGTCACATCTTCACCTTCACCTACACCTTCACAGTCACCTCAACCATCACCTACTCATACACCATCACCTACACAACCATCACCTACTCAACCTTCACCTACTCAACCCTCACCCACACAACTATCACCATCCCAACCTGGACCAGAACACCAAGACCTACAACTACATGACTCCCCTCTATCATCTGTTCACAATTCATATGAAGTGATGAGGGAAGTTGAAACTTCAGAATGATGAATATAGTTACCACTCTTTCTGACAGATTGGAGTTTTAGTAGTTGATCTTGTTGAAGACAAAGAAAACTTACAGTTCTGCTTATACCAAGCTTATTCTCAGGGTCAAGAAGCTAGAGTCTCAGATAAAGATTGGGAAAGCAAGGAAGCAAACTAGGGTTGTTATTTCTGATGATGAAGCCTTTGAAGATGATTCTTCCAAACAGGGGAGGAAGTTATTTGATGAAGAGGTTCAAGAAAAAGCAAGCACTGACACTGAACTATTCATTCAAGAAGTGACTCCAACTGAAGTCATTCAAAATCAAGAGGGCTGATGAAAATCAAGTGATGAAGTTTAGTACTGCTAGGTTTGAAGAAAGGTACTGCTAAGTGAAGAAGATCCAATACTTAGTACGCTGCGGTAAAAAACCTTAGTACTGCTGGAGGAACTGTTACATATTCAAGAAGAAGTGCTGAGAAAAGATCAAGAAAAGATAAAGGAAAAGCCATATTGATAGAGGAAGAGCCTAAGAAGAAGTCTAAGAAGGATCTTGAACAAGAAAAGTTAAGTTATGCTGAAGCAATTAGACTTGAAGAGCAAATGAATGAGGAACAAAGAGCTCAAATTGCTAGAGATGAAGAAATTGCTAGGCAGTGGGATGAAGAAGAAAGGAAAAGAGCTATGGATGAAGCTAAGACTACAAAGAAGATTGACTGGAATGATCCTTCAGTCATTAGATATCATTCTCTAAAAATGAAGCCAAAGACAATTGCCCAAGCTAGAAGAAATATGATCAAATATTTGAAGAACCAAGGGAATTACAAGATCAGTAACTTCAAGGGTATGTCTTACAATGACATAAGGCCAATCTTTGAAAAGATTTGGGATTTTAATCAAAAGATTGAGCCAATGGATACAGAGCATGGAAGTGGAAAGCAAATGTCTCCTCAAAAATCTCCTGAGAAGTCTCCTGCAAAAGAAAAGTCTCCTGAAAAGGTTGTGGAAGAAGAGTCTGAAACACAAGAAGCATTGAAAGAAGGTGTCAAAGAACCAGCAGCAAAGAGAAAGAAGTCCATTCCTAGAAAAAGCACAAGGAAGAGACAAAAGCTAGAAGAAGATGCTGAGAAAGATGAACTCAAAGGATTTTTGGACATAGTACCAAGAGAAGAGGCTCCTATAGAGGTTGAATCTATATCTACAAAGTTTCCTATTGTGGATTGGAAGACATGTGTGTTGACAGAGACTTTCATGTACTATCAAGTTTTCAGAGGTGATGGAAGTTCAAAGAATTATAAGGTACTGAGTGAAATGCTTGAAGATTTTGATAGACTGGATGTAGAAGAATTATACAGGTTGGTCAAGAATAGGTATAGTGCTTCAAGTCCAGAAGGTTTTGATCTGATGCTTTGGGGAGATCTACATACTTTGTTTGAGCCTGATAAAGATGATGAGATTTGGAGAGATCAACATGAATACAATCTTTTAAGCTGGAGATTATGTGATTTCTGTGGTATCCATATTTTGTTGATGGACAATGGATTGGCAATTCATATGTTGACAGAAAAGAAGTATCCCTTAAGCCAAGAGATGTTGACAAAGATGTTAAGTAGAAAATTGGAGGTAGATCATGAGAGTTCCCAGGCATTTGAACTCCTCAGATTCATAAGATCTCAAGTGCAGAAGTGACAGAATTGTTTGAAAGAATCATTAGCAGAAAAAGAAGACTAGAAGATTTTATTCAGAAGAAACTTGATGATTTGAAGGACAATCACAAGTTTAGGGGAGGATTGTTAGGAATAAATCTTCATATGACTTAATACTGCCAACAGTACTAAAGGAGTTAGTACTGCCAGTATAAAGTTAGTACTGCCAAGGTTACTTAATACTGCTAGTAGAAGGAGTTAGTACTGCTAAATGGTCAAAGATGATGAACTGAAATTAAAGAATTGCATGGAGAATAATTCAGGATGTTAGTTGCATGTAACTGATCCTAATAGATAGCATATAATAATTTGAAAAGGGCCTCTTTTGTATTTCTATAAAAGGAGATCCCAAGTGTAGTGCAAATTAGAACTTTTAGAGATACATTTTAGAGAAAATTTGTAATAGCTTCAAGGTTTGTAACCCCAGTACTTCAAGAGTACTCGTATTATTTAATAATATTGAAGCAGTGAGTTTTGTGTTCATTGTTTGTTTGTGGTCATTACTGTTCCATTAATAAATTTCTCTAGAGTATCAAAGTGTAGATTCCGCATACACTTTGATATACATACAAAGTCTCAATCTTTGTTATTTTGGATTCTTCCAAGGTAATAAACTCTTTATATCATAAAGAATCGATCAAGGCGTGGGATCAACAAGATCTGCAACATTATGGTCTGTGTAAATTTTAATCACTTGAATCAACTTCTTCTCCTAACAATCTCTGATGAAATGGTGCCTTATCTCTATGTGCTTGGTTTTAGAGTGAAATACTGGATTTTTCACAATCAATGGAGGCTTCCATTAATCAAATGTAAATCTTAGTGTTCAGGAAATTAAATCCATAGTCAAGCATCTGATTTTGGATCCATAACACCTATCTACAGCAGTTAGCAGCAACAACATACTCTACTTCAGTAGTAGAATTTGCAACTATAGTCTGCTTCTTACATTGCCATGAAATTAACCTCTTGCCAAGAAATTGACAACCTCCTGTTGTAGATTTCCTGTCAAGGCTAGCTCCAGTATAATCACTATCAGAAAAAGCTTCCAAGTCAAATGGTGAATCTCTAGGATACCAAAGGCCCAATTTGGGTTGACCTTTCAAGTATCTAAAGATCCTCTTCACAGCATAAAGATATACCCCCAATTTAGAGTAACTTGAACCATTGCACAAGCACAAACAGCAAACATTATGTCTGGCATGGACGTTGTTAAGTGCATCAATGATCCAATCATTGATCTGTATAAATGAACATCCATACTATCATCTTCTTCATCCTTGACCAATGCCTTGTTAGGTTCCATGGGAGTACTTGATGTCTTCACAGTGGCAAAATCAAACTTCTTCAATATTTCATCACAATTAATCTGCTATTGAGAATCCATCCTCCTTCTATGTACTTTGCAATCCAAGAAGAAAGTGATTCGCCCTATAGAAACTCATCTGGAAATCTCCTTATGCATCAAACCTTCAAACTCCATCACATATGTACTTCTTAGTTTGACCAAAGGATGATATCATCAACATACACCTAAACTAACAAGATATCACTTTGTCCTACTATGGAACAACGTCTATCTAAAGTGCCTCCTTATAAATCCATTTTTCAATTAAGTAGGTAGAACAAGGTTCAAACCAAGGCACTAGGGAGATTGATTTAGACTATATAAAGCTTTTTCTAACCATATACACTTTATCAGGGATTATGAATCTTCAAAAACCAGGAGTTGACACACATAAACCTCCTCTTCAATAGTTAGCCATATAATAAGGCACTTCTCACATCAATCGGTACATAATAGAACCCCATAATGATGCATAGGCCAAAAATAACATAATGCTTCTATTCTAGCATACAGGGAGAAAAAAACCGTCAACATAATCAATTCATTCTTCTTGGGGTATAAACCCTTGTGCAACAAGTCGTTGACCTTGTATCTCACGTACAATTTCCTCTCTATCTTTCTTGTTTCTAAGACCTCATTGGTTCATAGTGGCCCTCTTGCCATTAATTAGATTTAAACAGTGTCTTACTTCAGAGTTGAAATTGAGAAGCTCCTCTTGCATTGCTTCTATCAAGCTTGGATCTTCCAGAGCTTGAATTACTTTCTTGGGTTCCATTTGAGAGAGAAAATAGGCAAATAAGCTGTTCTGATAATCTTTGTGATTTATTCTCCTTCTGTTAAATTAATTTAACTAACCATAGCTGGTCATCAGAATCTTGGTCATTCTCCTTGTTTGAATAAGCTGAATTAAAGTCCCTAAATGTTCTGTCTTAGAGATGATCCCTATGCCTAATTCCGGGTTGTGAGAATAGGACTGACATTCATGGTTGTTTCCAAGTTGTTGAGGTCAGCCTCTGCACCCATATCTTCATCATCATAAGCATTATCAAAAAATCCAGTATCATCCATTGGAGTCGCATTTGAAACAGGTGGAAGTGTAAATACATTTTTGAAAGGAGAAAATCTTTCAAATAGATGTTCCTCAAATTCATTAGAAGCTTCAGCAGCATTAACTGGTGATGATGGATCATCATCAGTACAAGATGGTCTAGCAGTACTAACAGTATTAATACTATTAGTACTGTTAGGATTTTCAATTCAGGCTTTTCATGTTGAAGTAACCTTTCAAACTTACTTCTTGTGGCTTGATCATCCTCCCCATCTTTATCTAAAGCTCTACTTTCATCCACTTCTGTAGGCTTCATTCCAGAATCTTCTTTACTATCCTTAGGACCTTGAGAGATTAATGGATCAGTTGTACAGAAAGGTATTAGGATGAATTTTTGTTTAGGTTTTGTCTTCTTCTTAGCTTGACCTATAACAATGTTATCTCTAGTTCCTACAATACCATTAATTTGTTTTCCTGCAACAACTGACACATAGTTCATAGATATTGTCAAAGAATCAACATCAAAAAGCCAGTCTGGTCCATTTCCTGTTACATTAGGTGTATTTTCAAGAAATATAATGGTTTAAGTCTCTTTCAACATCCTGGTCCCTCATTGTTAATACTCTCATGGCCTTGCTAACTATAGAGTACCCAAAAAAAAATCCCTCATCAGCTTTTCCATCAAACTTGCCTAGATGATCCTTGGTATTTTTTTTTTTTTTTTTTTTTTTTTTTTTTAAAAATTTTTTTTTTTTTTTTTTTTTATAATTTTTTTTTTTTTTTTTAAAGATGGTAACAGGACACCCATAAGGTTTCATGAAGTCTATCAATAGGGTTCTTCCATGAATAAGTTCATTAGGTGTCTTGTTTTGAGGCATAATGACTAAGACCCTATTTAGCATAGCAAGCAGTATTAATTGCTTCAGCCCAAAAGGTAGTTGGTAACTTAGATTCAACTAACATAGTTCTTTCAGCCTCTATCAGTGTTCTATTCCTCCTCTCAGCAACACCATTCTGCTGAGGAGTCCTAGCAACACTGAATTCCCTCTTAATCCCCTTCATTTCACATAACTGATTCATTACAACATAAATCAACTATTTTTGACAACACGTCAGTTTCCATTGTCAACATCCGAAAAACTTTTACTTTATTGGTCTAGTTTGATTTTCTATTTCTGTTATGAAGGTCTTTAATATCCCACTAGTCTCATCCTTAGTGGCCAAAAAGAAAACCCAAGGAAACCTACTAAAGTCATCAGGGACAACTAGGCAATAAGATTCTTTTTCATTAAACTCTTAACATCTGTAGGACCAAAAAGATCCCTATTAACATATTGTAAGGTATGATTAATTGTGTTCACAAGTTGAATCTTATCAGGAGGCTTTGAGTTGCTTTCCTTTCTGACAAGCCAACCAGAAAAGGTCATTTCAAGATCTAAGTGCCTTAGCAAAGAGGCAAGCATTCTATGCCATAATTTGGATTCATTCAATTGTGGCCTTAGCAAGAGGCAATTTAACTTTAGGAGGGAACAACACTCTTTAGTCAACACTGTAAATGTTATACCCTTCTAGAACTCTCAGCAAGACTTAACTTTCATCAAGTAGCTTAAAGTCAGAAGATAAGACAAGACATTCAGTGTTAGTGAAAAGAACACTGTTTTTGTTGTCACAAATTTGTGACACACTAAACAAGTTATACTAAGACTCCTACAAAATACACATTTTCAAATCAACGTTCCATTATTGATTTTTACCCCTTTTCCAGAAATTCTACATTTACCATCTCCAAAAGAAACAAAACCACCATCATAATCTTTAGATTTAGTAAGATAGCATTTGTTTCCAGTCATGTGCCTTGAGCAACTACTGTCAATAAGTCCTTTTTCCTTGTACTCCTTCTGCTGTGGGTTGTCCTGCACATAAAAAAAGAAATTGAACTATTTTACGGGATCCCAAGCCAATATAGACATGGATCTGCCTCGTGCATCAATGTAAGAATATTTCTTAGAAGTAGTTGATGTCACTACTATTTTTGCTTTCCTAAACCCAGCATACTATGTCCTTAAATCATTAACCTTTTTTTCTTCTTGTTTTCACTTACTACTACTGCTTGGAACTACTACTGCCCTATCCCTAGCCAGTAAGGTTATCTTTTACCCTGACAGTATTAACCTTTTTATTGAAAATACTATTTTTGTATTCAGAATACTTGTTAAATGGCCTTGTAACTTGTGAATATTCCTTTTTATAAGCATTTGATATTGGTCTAGGATGATTCACAGTTGGTTTTGAGCCAGCAGTATTAACTGGTCTGACAACAGTATTAACACTTACACCAACAGTATTAATTTTGCCAGACTTGGTTAATACTGCTTGTGGAACAAATCTTCTATTAGGGTGAGGGGAGTCATTTTATTAGTAAAGTTCTTGTGATTCACCCTACTTAAGTTGTTCCACACTAGTCTTATAACCTTTTTATCACACACATAATAAAGATGCTCAAAACTACCAACTACAACAAAACAACTTATTAATCACTTAAGGCACCATTCCTAGTCTTTGGGACAATAAGATTGTTCCAGTTTCTTTGGTTCCCTCTAGGAAACTGTTGTTTTGTTAGGAGTTTCCCTAGCAGACTGTAGCAAATTTATCTTTTTCAGTGCTAGTTCTAACAGATTTAATTATTCAACATTAAGGTATAAATTCAACCTCACTATCATCATTAGAATTCCAATCCTCAATGACTAGAGGTCTAAAGCTGTTCATCCTAAATATTTTAGTTTCTACGGCATCCCCATTATTTTTTTACAACACAGCTCAAGATATTTGACTCGAATCGACTGACTTAACATTTACAAGGTGTAACAATATAGTAACATCCATATTCTCACTTTCAACGCTATTTCATCCATAAATGTTAGATCGAGTTTGCGAGGTATAAATTCCCCTGTAAAAGGTGGGGGGAACTACAAGATCTCCCCTTATCAAAATATGGACTTCATATTCTCCGTCTAATTCTAACATCACAGATGAATTCACAAAGCATCTATCCTGCATGAGAAGCTGCAGTAGAAAAGTTGCATTATAACCGAGTCTAGATTTAAAGCACTTGTCAATACTTGACCTTTCAAACAAATTATTCAAAGATTTAGATGAATTTTAAAACTTCTCTAATGTTAGTTTTAACCCATCTCTCTCTTTTTCTGCTTTTTCCAATTTCTTTTTGTTTTCAACTAAAGCACTATCTCTTAGTTTGACTTCAAGTTTTAAAACATTAATGATTTCTCGAACACAGCCTCATTTTTTCTTATAGTAGAGCTAGATCAGCTTCTACTATTTTAACTTGCTTTATAAGTATACAAATAATTGAGACCTTTGTAATCTGAAGACAAACCATCATAATTGTTCTTCTGAGAGTAGCATAAACTTTCCACATAATGATTTAAGAACAAGAATCTACCTCATGAATCTGAACTGGAAGAACATTCCTAAAGATGTATGTGCCATCAATGTAAAGTTTGTAGGATGCTCTTCCTTAGCTTGGAAGCATCGCAGTCGTAACCTCCAATTCGTCTTGAGCAACCAGGCATTTTCAGTGGGATTTTACATACAACTGTCACAGTTTCTTATATTATTCTCTCTTCCTCTGTTTTCCTGATTTCTAGGAACTCTACATTCTCTTGCAAAGTGACCATATTTAAGACAATTGTAGCACTCCACTTTAGTCCTATCAAATCTAACTCTTTGACCATTTACATCTAACTTCCTGCCTGTCCTCTGGATGAATCTCCTATCTCTAATTGTCAGCATGGCCATTTCCCATTATAAATCCATTTCTTCTAAGTCATCGGGATCAATTTGTTCTAGATCCTCTCTTGCAAGTTGAGGAGAGTTGGGCTGACTAGCTAGAAAAGCACATATCATAGCATCACTAAGGTTATCTCTAAATGTAGAATTACATTGCGTATGAGTAGCACTAACTCCATGAGCAATGTTATCTACTTCATTTGTGCTGCTATTGCAGTTGCTATTAGTGCTGCTAGACACAAAAGCCACATTTTATGGATTTTGGCTTGTACTTGATGATCCTAATCCGCAAGTTTAGGTTTCATAATATCTCAGTTTGTTGTACAAGTCCTCCAAACAGATGTCGCTATCTCTCTTTGTTCCTCCAGATCAAAGCATGAGTCTTCCATTCAGATGGAAGACTTCTCAACAGTTTTAAGTTCATGTCTTCTTGTGTAAAAACTTCACCTTGAATTTCCAACTGACTAATAAGTTTTTGCAACCTATCAAAAGTTTGATCCATTGTCTTTGAACTTAATCCTGCAAAGTTCTCATAATGTTGTTTTGAGGAAGTTCTCTGAACTTTCTGATTCCTTGTGTCCATTCATACCTCTTCTTAATAGCTTCCATGAGCAATTTTGCATCTTTATAAATGGAACTTAGTTGGTCCTTATTTGGGAGTGCCATTAACAGAGTTCCTCTAGCTTTCATCTCATTCCTCATGTCCTACTTTTCTTCTGCAGTAATAGGTTCATATTCCTGCTCAGTTTCTCCAATAGTTCTCTTCAGCACTTTGTTACCATTTTTAATTACTTCCCAGAGGGAGTAATCAGCCATGAGAAAGTATTGTTCTATCCTCATTAACCAGGTATCATAATCGTCCTGGATAAGATAGGGATTTTGCAGTCTGAGTGGTAAATTAGTTCCTACCGTCCATGTTTATTACTGAGAATTAAATGATCTTGTATGTTTGTTGGTGTTCTTTTTATTCAAAGGCATCACCATAAGCTCTTTGATATTTTTAACCAACCCCTTGTTATCCCAATGAATAATCTTTAAACTCCTTAGCTTGATGTAAGGTTTATACCCTTAGATAATCCAAAGTTTCTAAGAATAAAACTTTGAGGCATAGATATAAACAATGGCGGAATCTAAGTTTATACCACTAAAGAAATAATAACAGTAATGAATGTTTAACACACAGAAATATAACCAAAACAATAAGCTCTAATATATTAATACGAACACTCTTTGATAGTGTTAGGGTTTACAACCTTAAAGCTATAACAATGACTCATTTTTGATACATTAAATTCTATACCCTAGGACCTCCTTTTATACACCAAAGAGTCCTATAAGGCTTACAATACTTTCCTAAGATATCAAGATCTATTCTAAAAGCAAACATAATATCTTAAACAAATACATTATACATATCTTTTACAAAAATAACTCAATACTTATCTTCGTAAGTATTCTTGTTCTCCCAACCATTCTTATCTCTTTACTTATCTTTATCATTCTTGACAGTAGTAACTCTTCTAGCAGTTGTAATCCAGCAGCATTAACTTTTGTACCAGCAGTACTAATAAACATAAGCAGTAGTAACATTAGTACTAGTAATACTAATATATACTAACAGTAGTAACTGTAGTAACTGTGTACTAGCAGTCTTAACTTTATTACTAGCAGCACTAACTACTTAGCATATATTTTAGTCTTTAACTCTGAGCAGTCTTAACTTTAACTAGCAGCAGTAACTTTAT
>BQNB010091009.1:0-26990 GCA_026074375.1 Tanacetum coccineum
CTCACCCCAGGTGACGAATTTGAGCTTCTACTTCACCATGATTCATCTACTCTTAAAATGAGCGTTGCTTCTATTCTTAAGGGGTTCACCGATGAACCGCCTCTCGAAGAGAATGACGATTTATTTGATTTGGAATCTAAAACGAATGATTGGAAGAAAATTTTGTACGATGCTCCAATTGATGATTTGATGACCAAGGACAAAATTTTTGACCCGGGAGGCGTAATTGATGAGATCGATGCTTTTCTAGATATTGATGTTTCTACGAATATTAAGAACGGTTATCATGATACGGAGGGAGACATAATCTATCTTAAAAGTTTGCTTATAAATGACATTATCCCTAATCTCCCTCCCGAGATATTTTTAGATCATGACCCGAGAAGTTTAAAGGATGAACTTGATAAAGAAGATTTGAAGAGTATGGTCAAAGTTTTCGACCCCGGCATTCATGAGAACACTTTTTCTCCAACATATGTGAGATTACACTTTGAGGATCACCATTATCTTTCCCTTACACATGTTATCCGAATTTTTCTTCCTTATTTCACTTATCCCGTGTAATCTTCTCTTCCTCTCTCCTCTGGGAGTGAGGATATCATTTTTTACCCCGGTATCTCCGCTTTTCATTTTTCTTCTCTAGAACCGGTGGCATATAAATGTCCAATGGAAGTTTGCTCTTCCACGTGTTTTTTCGCCTAATATCACGATGATATGGGGAGAGTCAAGCTAGAGACTCGCACAAAAACAAGCGCTTCATGGGTGGCAACCCATGCTTATCCCTAGTAATAGTATAATAATTTAATAAGTGTAATGTGAGGAGGCTCGCCTCTTCCTTTCTCGTGTCTTCGTGTTTTGTGTTTTATGTCCAGGATTGCCCAGATTATGAAGACTCTCGTGCTCGTGGTTTTGTCCATCATTCACTCGATCTTCAATCCTTAGCATGCTTTTATATGGGAATCCAATATCCTAGATCTTATTGATTAACGTTTATCTATTAGCATAATTAATAAACGGCTTTAGATTTGCGTAGAAACCCCTTAATATTTGGATTATGCCTTGAAATTAGTATGGGGGTGACAGTCTCACATTGAGGACAATGTGTAGTTCTAGTATGGGGGGATCTTTTAATTTGATCTTACTTGCATTTGCGTTGTCTTTACGTAACCCCGTTTTTTCATCAAAAATAGCAAAAATATGCCAAAATTAAAAAATTTTAAAAATAGATTAAGTGTTTTGACACATAGTTTTGTCTTTTTAAGAATAAATTTTGACTTGATCGAGCATGTTGCGCTCTAGCTTGCCCCTTAACTTATATAAATTTAAGCATCTGCTAGTCTTTTATACAAGAAGCTTTAAAATGCGAATTCTAGCTTGAAAGAGCCAAGAGTTTGCAAGTTTCCATGATAGACTTTAAATATGCAAAGCTTGTTTTATTAGACTAAGCATTCGCGGATCTTTTTAGTAAAGATTTTAAATTTGCGAAGAACGAGAAATGATAGAGTTTTATATAAGATTTTATATAAGTTAGATGCTAAACATAGAGTAGTTGGAACTCTTTAGAGCTCACAAAGGTTAATTGTCGCTTTTTTTCTCCCATCAGATTAATAAACGTTATATAATTGTTGAATAAATAAAGTCACTTTGGTTTTTGCGATTCTTAGTTTAGATCACTTCGTAGAGATTCCTTCTAGTGAAAGTAAGGTACACATCGAGGTTTTGTCAGTGTTGTGGGGAAATAGGCTACCCGATTCTGACGCTCGCTCGTTGTCTAGGTGTTTTAAAAGACCACAGGACTTGAAATTTGGCTATAATAATGTAATAAACCGAAGCCGAAATAAGACCACTACCTCTTGCTGGCTCACAACCGATGTGGTAGTCGTTTAAAGGGTGGAGGTAATAATAATAAACTGTGGGCTGATAAAAGTTTACTGTCTCTTGCCGGCTCACAACCGATGTGGCAGTCTTCTAAATAAAGCACATAGTAATAATCCAAGACTGATAAAAGTTTGCTGCATCTTGCCGGCTCAAGGTCGAAATAAGACTACTGGCTCTTGTCGGTTAGGACGCCCGATGTGTCAGTTGTTTAAAGGACCGAGGTTTAATAATGTTGCTATAATAATAATAATAATAAAGCCAAATTTCGACTCCAAGGTTATCTAAATAAAGCCTCCATCTCTGGACTCGTAATTGAGTTATTTCGGATGAAATAAAAAAGATAACCCCTAAATCGTGCAAAATTAGAACCTTAATGTGGACCTTATTCTCACCATATCATCTCTTTAGGAAAGGATTTCAAACTAATTGTGGTTTAAACCGGGTTTACTTTATGTGAATAAGAATTTAATTTATTTGTCACCAATAATAATAATAAATTTTTTAGAGGATTTAGGAAATAAGGGAGCAGAAAGTAGTTATGCATTCACAATTAGCATTTATGAGTAGTGTTAGCATCTTAACTTGTATTTAACAATGATTTTGTTTTTAAGCTTGGTTGGGTGAAAAATCAAGGACGATGGATTTATCCTTTTAGTGTTTCTTGTTTCGTTATCCTTAAAGTTATGATATGTATGCATAATAATTATAAAAGCATAAAAATGGTAAAACAGGGAGCTTTTCAAAACTAGTGATTTCTTAATCTCTTTAGATGAGCACTTTGCTACTTTTCAAGGTGATTAGTCTAAGGGGTTGAAATTTTTAGTTTTCTAAGTGTGTATTTATGACATTGCGTGAGGACACAGCAATAGTTTAGTATGGGGGATTTTGGTATGTGCTTAAATACACATACCTTTTACCTACTAAAACGACCCTAAATAACCTAAAACAGATGAAAAATGCATTGTATTACTAGCTTATTAATTAGTTCTACCTATAAGTCCCTTTATTAAATGTGCTTATTTTTACCTATTCTTTAGCTTTTTCAAATATAAAAAATGTTTTATCAAAAAGGGTGACCACAGGTTTCGAGCCTGAGACCTCCCCCTCACACACCCAACACTTTAGCACACACACTCACTACCAACTGCCCTTCGGTCTTTTTAGTTTTAGTTAATACACTATCTATTTATATAGTTGTTTTTTCTGATAATAAGCTTATTTTGTTTTTTTTGCATAGTCTAGCTTATTAGTTCCAGTAGTTTTCTAAGATTTTTTTTTTTCTTAGTTTTTAATTAGTTTCAAAGTTCTTTTCTAGTTTTTAGATTTTTATTAAATTAATTTAATATTTTTTATTATTTGTTTTGATGTTAAAAAGGGGTTTAAATCATTTTTTAATAATTATTAAATAATCATTATATATATTTCTTTTTTATATAATTTTTGTTTGTCAGTTAGACTCTTTAAATTAATAATTTTGTTTGGTTGGGTTTTAAATTTGATAAATTAGGTTGTGAGTCTACGGTTTTAAATCCCGTTATCGTTTTATGCTTATGTTTTAATTGCTTATTTCGATTTGATTTTTTATGCTTTATTTATTTACTTTCCATTTGTGTTATATTTGAATTAGAATCACAAAACCAATCTTTTTGATAATCAAGCTCGATTTTTTTTTTTTTTTTTTTTTTTTTTTTTTTTTTTTTGTTTTTTTTTTCTTTCTTTTTTTTTTTTTTTTTATTTTTTTTTTTTTTTAATCGATATAAACGTGAATTTCCATTCACCTCACACGAGGATACACGATACCGTGTGATTACTTATTTTTCATTCTTAAAATTAATTTGTATGAATACTTAGCTTGTATACGTATATGTAATTTTATTTACTATATATATAAATATATTTATATATTTATATATTTATATAAATATATTTTATATTATTTATATATATATATATATTATATATATATATTTATATATATATATATATATTATCAAAAGGGTTGTATTTTATGAATATCAGATACATCAAGAATTTACCAGCATTATCCAAGTTCTTCACCATACTTTCAAATATGTACTTTGAAAAGTTAAACTTCCATTGTGGAGAAAATAATGCCTTATAGAATGTAAGCTTTTGTGAAAGTTTTTCATACCCCATCCTTGTAAGTTTCTTCTAAAAATGGTGAGATTTGGCAGCAATCCGTTACCTTCCTCATCATTCAGTTGAAGGTCACGTCTAACAGATGCTTCAGTAACAATTATCTTCTTCCCATCCACTAGGGCTTGTAACTGTACTTCCACATTGACAGTTTTTACCTTGACAGTAGCCCAGAATTGTTCAACACATGAAGTATAGATCGTAGGATTAACCGTTAGTGCATACTTGATAGTATGTGCATTAAGAAAATCCACTATCTGCTCAAACCCTTCACTTTTAGCCAAAATCATGACTAAATTATGAGTATCAGCAAACTGTAGGGTCATCATTGTGTTGGGTTTTGATGATGAATGATGAAATTGAGTTAGGGTTTGTGATTAGAGAGTATATGATTGAATGAAATCGATTAAATGAGTGAATGAAACCCTTAATCGAAGTATTTATGAAACTACCCTCAACAACATTAACGTTCACCAGCAGTTGTAAGTTATGCCTAGCAGCATTAACTTTCAACAACAGTAGTAAGTTTATGCCTAGCAGCATTAACTTTCCCCAGCAGCAGTAAGTTTATGCCTAGCAGCATTAACTTTCCCCAGCAGCAGTAAGTTTATGCCTAGCAGCATTAACTTTGAATCACCAGCATTAACTCCAATTCCATTCTAATCAGCTTTTCCATCATCAAATTAACATTTTAGCTCACAAAAACTCTCTGTCTGTTTTTGATTTCTCTCAATTCTTTTTACTCACAATTCTCTCTTTCTGTTTTTAAACAACTCTCTTTCTGTTTTTCAACTCACAAATTCTCTCAATTCTTTTACTCACCAAATCACTCTTTCTGTTTTTACACATCTCTCTTTCTGTTTTTATTCTCACCAACTCTCTCAATTCTTTTACTCACAATTTTCACAATGTTAATTATACCAGCAGTATTAAGTATAACTAACAACATTAACTTAGCATTATTAAGTATAACCAGCATCACTAATTATACTTAACAGCAGAAACTTTAATGACATGAATAACAGTACTAATTCATACAAAACTCTACACAAACATAAAGAGATAAAGATTTATGGATTTAAACATTCCAATACTAGCAATCAAATATTAAAATCTACTTACATCAAAAGCTTTTGTAAGTAAATCTGCAACATTCTTGTCAGTATGGATTTTAACCATATGAATCAACTTTTTTTCATTACAATCCCTAATAAAGTAATGTCTAATCTCTATATGCTTTGTTTTTGAATGGAAAATAGAATTTTTAATTATGCAAATAGTATTGTTATTATCAATAAAGATTTTGGTATGCAAGAAATTGTGTTACCCATAATCAAGTAATTGATTCTGAATCCAAAGCACTTGTCCACAACAACTTGAAGCAGCTACATATTCAGCTTTTGTTGTGGAATTTGCAACCACAGTCTGTTTCTTGCACTGCCATGAAATCAATCTACTTCTAAGAAATTGACAACCTCCTGTTGTAGACTTCCTATCCAAGCTTGCTCTAGCATAATCACTATCAGTGCATGCTACCAAATCAAAAAGTGAATCTTTTGGATACCAAAGACCTAATTTTGGTTAACCTTTTAAGTACCTAAAGATCCTTTTTACAACATGAAGATGTGAAATATTTAGGTTGACTTGGTATCTTGCACAGGCACACACTACAAACATAATACCAAATCTTAAAGAAGTAAGATACATCAATGAACCAATCATTGATCTATATAAATGAACATCTACTTATTCACCATCTTCATCTTTGAGCAAAAGCTTTTGAGTTTCCATGGTGTTGCTGCGGTCTTTACATAGTAAAACCAAATTTCTTCCAAAACTGTCAGTCACATACTTGTCTTGACTGATAAAAATCCCATCCTCCTTCTGCTTTACTTGCGGTCCTAAAAAGAATATGAGTTCACCCATAGAACTCATCTGAAACTTCTTATGCATCAGCTTCTCAAACTCAATGCATAATGACTTCTTTGTAGAGCTAAAAATGATATCATCTACATATACTTGAACTAACAGAATATCACCTTTGTCCCCTCTGATAAACAAAGTCTTGTCTATCTTTCCTCTCTAAAACCCATTGTCCAACAAATAAGTTGCCTAAGTTTCATACCAAGCTTTGGGAGCTTGATGTAGTCTATAAAGTACCTTTTCTATTTTGTCTACTATGTTAGGGAAGTATGGATATTCAAATCCTGGTTATTGATAAACATAGACTTCCTCTTCAATCTTACCATAAAGAAAAGCACTCTTGACATCTATCTGGTACGACACATACAAAAAAAAAAAATAAAAAGGGTCTTTAAATAAGGCTATAGGCTAAGGAATAGCATAATTGCTTCATTATGGCAAACATCGGCAAAGACTATCTTATAGTCAATCCCTTTTTCTTGTGTGTACCCTTGTGCAACCAATCTTGCTTTATTTTTAATCACAATTCCTCTTTCATCCTTTTTATTCCTGAAAACCCATTTAGTCCCAATAGCCCTTTTTCCATTTGGTAACTCCACCAAAGTCTAAATTTCTTATAACTTGAATTGTAGAAGCTCTTCCTGCATAGCCTCTATCCAGCTTGGATCCTTCAATGCATGAATACCTTTTTGTGTTCTTCTTGTGATAAAAAGCAAGCAAACAAGCAATTTTGAAAGTCTTTATGGTTTGTTCTTTGCTGAACAGAACTAAACAAACCACGTTCTTCCAAATTCTTTGTCATTCTTCTTGTTTGAGGTGCTGAATTCAAGTCTCCAATAATTTGTTCAACTGGATGATCTTTGTGTATTCTTGTAGTTAGAATAGGACTGACAGACATAAATGCATCTAAATTGTTCATGTCAGCCTCTGCACCAACATCTTCATTATTATCTAAATAAACAATATCTTCCAATTCAGGCATATTTGGATCATCTGGAAGTTTAATGCTTGTATTTGCACCAACACCATTAACTTCATTTGTGCTAGCAGCATTAACAGTGTTAGTGCTGTTAACATTATCCTCCTTCTCTTGATCATAACTTTCACCATCTTTACTTGAATCACCACCTTCATTTTTTGGTTCTTCAGTAGCCTTCTTTTCATCATATCCTAAAGGTTTGAATCCAACATTAGGAGAACTCTTTGAATTTTAAGAGAATGGTGGATCAGCAATCCCACAATGGTAGCAGAATGTAATCTTTGCCAGGTACTGTCTCCATTCTAGCTTTACCTGCATCATCACATGCTTTTGTACCTGCATTACCATTAGACTGATTTCCTGCAACAACTGGCTTATAATTCATTGACTTTGTTAGTGCATCAATATCAAAAAGCCAATTTGGTCCACTTCCTGCAATATTAGGTGTATTCTCACTAAACTGGACATGCAGGTTCTCTTCAACTATCCTAGTTCTACTGTTGAATACTCTAAATGCTTTACTATTGATTGAGTACCCAACAAAGAATCCTTCATCAGCCTTACCATCAAACTTGCCTAAGTGATCTATGGTATTGAGAATTGTAACAGGACACCCAAATGGTCTCATAAAGCCTAAAGCTGGTTTTCTACCAAGAAAAAGTTCATAAGGGGTCTTGTTATGAGGCTTAGTTACTAATACCCTATTTTGCACATAGCAAGCAGTATTAACTGCTTCAGCCCAAAAAGTAGTAGGTAGCTTAGAATCAGCTAGCATTGTCCTAGCAGCCTTAATTAGTGTTCTATTTTTCCTCTCAGCTACTCCATTTTATTAAGGAGTTCTAGCTACACTAAATTCTCTCTTAATACCTTTTCTCTCACAAAACTGATTCATCTCCTTATTCTTGAACTCAGTTCCATTGTCACACCTAATTACCTTAACCTTTTGATCTATTAGATTTTCTATTATAGTTATAAAGGACTTAAGAATGCCACTTGTCTCATCCTTAGTAGCTAGAAAGAAAACCCAACTAAACCTACTGTAATCATCTTTGACAACTAGGCAATACATATTTTTCATTAAGCTTTTTACAAATGTTGGACCAAACAAATCCATGTGCAACATATGTAAAGGTTGGCTTATTGAACTTACTGTTTTGGACTTACAAGAAGCTCTATGTTGCTTTCCCTTTTGACAATCAACACAGGTTTGATTATTTTCAAAAAGTTTTGAAGGTAAACCTCTTACAAGATTTCTCTTAACCAGTTTATTTATAGTTTTGAAATTTATGTGACCAAGCCTTCTATGCAAAAGTTTAGATTCATCAGATGTGGCTTTTGCAAAGAGACAAGTTAGACCTCCGTTAGGAACAATATTCTTTAAATCAACACTATACATATTGTTCTTTCTAGGAACTTTAATAAAACATGACTTTCATCAGTTAACTTAAAGTTTGGAGATAAAACAATACATTTAGTGTCATTAAAGAGAACACTATTCTTTTTGTCACACATTTGTGAGACACTAAATAGGTTAAACTTTAACTCTTTTACAAAATACCCATCTTACAATCTAAATTACCATTTCGAAATTGTACCCCTGCTTGATTATCCCTCCTTTAGGGTACCCGGTGGGGGGGCCTCCAAAGGCAACATATCCTCCATCAATTTCTTCAAAGTCAGTAAGATATGACATGTTCCATGTCATGTGCCTTAAGCATTTACTGTCAATTACTCCTTTAGTCATCCGTAATCCATTGTGGGATTGCCTGCACATTTGTAAGAAAAATCATTCTTTGGGGCCCAAGCCATCACGTACTTGATTTGCTTGTGCATCAACATAATCAAACTTTTTCAGGGTGATTGATGCACTGTTATGTTTAGAAACATGGTTTAAAACTTTAGTCTTTGGTTTCCAAACCCAACAAGCTGAGGCCTTAACAGCATTAACATTATTTCCCTTAACGGCATTATCAACTATTTTTGGCCTAGCAGCTTTTGACCTAGCAGTATTAAATTTTTTATCCTTAACAGTATTAACCCTTTGATTAAAATTACTGTTTTTAAATGTTGTATTCTTATGAATGGGCCACTTAATAGTTGAATGTGCTGATTTGGAAAGACTTGTCATTGGTCTAGCACTACTTCACTGTTATTTTAGATGAGCCTTAATTAACATGTCTGTAATTAAGTGATACTAGAACCAACTTCACTATAGTACAAGCTTTTGGAACCAGTTCTTTTTAGGAAGTATAACTACCCGCAATTTACCAACAATGCGTAAATTATCCTCTATTAATTAGATGCACTGTAATATCCAACTATTAAAGTTAGATGCACTTTTCATATACCACCTATTATACAGGAGGCGAATAACATTCTGCTTTGCTTTACTCTCCACATCCTCATTATGCAACGTAACTTGCATATCTAAAATAAACGAGCTCACGCAACCTCTACCAATGCCATCTCTATCTATGTTTATATCATGTAAACATCCTAATATGTCAAGTTCATATCCTAATATCATTTTTACCAAGTACATTATCCATTTAACGTACTTTTCAAAACATTATATCAAAACAAGCTTTAAACGTTAACGTTTACATTAAAACCCTAATTATATGTAATGTATACATATAAAATGAATGTGCAAGCCTCTAACGCATGTGTACACGTATCAAACACAACATTTCTCGAATATACTTTTCCTCCAAATCAAGTTATCCTTTCTAAAGCACAATGTACACAGCAATTCATGCCTAAAACCGTAATTTTAGGACCTCACCCCACCCTTTACACACCCACCCTAAATCATGTAAACTATTACCACCTACCTTTAGCACAAGGTACAAGCAGTTAATGCATGACTTTTAAACCCTAAATCTAAACCTTAATTTGTCCTAAAACTCTAATTTAAAAGCCTAAACCCTAATTTAAAACTCTAAACCCTAAATGAAACCCTAAAACCCTAATTTCACTTTAAACCTAAAACTAAACCCTAAACCTAAAACTAAATCGTAATCCTTAATCCTAACCCTAATCTTAACACTAAACCTTAATCCTAAACCCTAATCTAACCCTAATCCTAACCCTAATCCACATTTAAAAACCCTAAGCCGAACCAAAACCAAACCCAGCACCCCTTTTTATTTTGTTTTTACCCATTTTAAACCAACCAAGCACCCTAGCACCTCTCAAGCATTACCATGACATCACCAAGTAGCTTACAAGCACCTCTATCACAACCCTTGGCCACCAAGAAAGCCTTGTCACCTTCTTGTCTCTTTTTCTTTGCCATGGCTAAACCACACACCCCCACCTCTCTTAGCTATAATTTTAGCCTACGATACTCATCATACTAGCTCCCATGAATCACCTAAGATAGCTTTGACACTAATCAAATATAAAAAACTTGGGCACTAAGCCATTCGAGCCTTAGAAATAGCCGAACACCCCATTAATTCAAATCACACCTCAAAAACTTATCACCACTCAAATGGAGTTCTGACTCAGACCAAGAAAGATCAAGTGAAGTCCCTAAGCTTAGAATATAAGCCAAGAATCAAGAAAAAAAAAGCCCTTGAAGTCATTACTAGGCGTACGAACCCGAAAACCCCATTTTGACCCATTTTAGCTCAAGTAAGCTCATTTATATTTTGATCTCTTCTGGCTCTAGACTCGATTTTACACTGTTTGGTTTTAGTAACGGAGCTGGAGCGAGACTGCCACCTATTCAATTAACATCTTCAGAAGTGAGATGTCAATAGATAACGTGTGTATCTCCGTGACAAATGAACCAAGTTTCTTTTGAGAGAAACCCGAATGCTGGAAGGTGTTTGCATTGCAGTCTACAGAAGGGTCCTATGAGGTCGTCTTCAATATCAACAATCATCTTTGTTATTTTGATAGATTATGTATTGACCCGGTTTCTGCCTAAGGTGATAAGGAGGGCTTCTTCTTTCACCCTTAAATCCATACATTTTCTTTTCATATCTTCACCCCTTCAATGCTTACCAAGACGTCATTACTAACACCTTGTTGTGATTGTTCCAGTGTTAGCTCAACCGTAGTCGGCAATTTTCCCTTATACACATTCTTCTCCATTCATACCTAAGGACTGCTATTTCTAACTATGGAGTGTCCTTGGTAGAATCCCTCAGTTTCTGGTTGATCGTCGGACTTATTCCTAACCTATCCACCTATGACTTCAGAATCCGTGAAATTAATAGTTGTTGGTATAGAATCGATACCATAAAACCATTTTCTACTATGTTATTTTCAAATACTCCCACTACACAAGTGCTCCAGAGATTCAAAATTGTTTACAACATAAGGAAAGAGTTGCACTTAGAGTCTTAAAGATCACATTTCGTCTATAACATATTTATTCAACATTTTCTCCCCTTATTTTAAATAAAAAACATTTAGTATTGAAATACCAAATTGATTAAAATTTGACATGAAAAAATTCCATGGGGAGAAAAAATTATACTACGACATTGCATGAATTCATTTCCGATAGCTCCCCATTCAACAGTAATGTGGATACCAATATTATAAAACAGACTTTAGAAGGAAAATTGAAATGACTACCACAAAAAGTTGAAGACGGAGTGAATGCCATATGAACATTGTTTATTATTAATTGACATTAGTTTCCACATTTTTATATCTTCACAAATGTTTTTTTGGAGTACATAAGATTGTCATTTTTGAGATGTATCCGACACATTAAAAGGCTTTGTTTTTAAAAGCTCCCCCTCAGAAATTGATTCACATAAAATGACATTTTGCGCCTACAATTCTTTGAAAATTATTCGAGGAAGGGAGTGTTGAACACACAATTTTTACAAGTACCACTTTTTATGAAAAATACCACAATTTACATTGTAACATTTTGACATGAAATTCTTTCGAAAAAATTGTTCCAAACAATTAAAAACAGGTATAAGACTTCTCTTCTATTTTAGAGTAAGCGCACTGAAGCGTACACTTCCCTATTACATTCGGGACCGAGTTATGTACTGAAATGTACATAAGTCATTGAGAAAAATTTAGCCAATTGACATGGTGGTTTTTTTGCAAGCGTCTTGAAACTCTCGCTCGAACTCTTTACACGCCGTACCGATTTAATCCAACATTTCTAGTACTTAAATGTTAATCGATTCAAGAGACATTCGAGAAATTCTTTTTTGTATTATTCAGATTATATATTTTGATTATTTCTAGGTTTATATTTTTCTAATTTCTTGTTTCAAATATTATAAATCAAAAATAAAGAGAGAATAAAAATATGTACAAATTGATGTTTGATGGATCCAGTGCATATTTCAATTGCCAGAACCTCCATTCACTGGAGTCAAACTCTCATACCGATCATCTGACAATATTCTTAACCTATCTTCCGATAAAGCTTAGTAAACAAGGTCAGCTACCTGTATTTTAGTTTTTCGACAAAGAATAATTCCAACAATACCTTTTCAACCTATTCCTTTATAATTGATATCTGACATCGATGTGCTTGGTACGAGGAATGCTGGACTGGATTGCACGGGATTGAGATGGCTATGGCTGCCCTTTTGAGTCCAATACAAGGTATTTATCAAAGTGGAAATGCCATAATTTGGTGAGCTGAGTTCTCAACCATAGAACTTTGCGGCAAGCACGCAGATAAAGACCACATACTCGCTTCTGCGGAAGACATTGAGGTGCAGTCCAGCATTTTGGATGAACCAGCTGACTACTTAGTCACCAACCTAGAAATTGTATGCCATCAGATGTACTCTTACGTGAATCGAACACCCGCTTGATCTAAATCTGAAACAGCATTAGTTTGAAAACCGGTGTCCTTACGAATACTAGAGCCCATGTTAATGGAGTCTTAAGGTTACCGAAAGAGCCGTTTAAAAAACCGCAGTGAGATTTCCCCCAGTCGGTTACGCTTGATACACACAATAACATGTTGCATGTACAATATCTGGTCTACTTGCTGTTAGGTACATGAGTGCTCCGACCATACTACGATATTTCGTTTGGTCAATCGGAGTACCACTCAAGTCAGCATCAAGGTGTTTTATAGCCATTGGTGTAAACCAATGATATCAAACATGAGGTCATACCATGCTTTTATTCAGTATCTCCTTGAGCATAACTAACTACTTGTTTAAAAGATACCACGAGGAGATTGGTGGATCTGAATTCCTAAAAAGAACTTCAGCTCCTCGATCATAGACATATCAAACTTGTTGTGCATTAGTTTTCCAAATCGTTTTGAAAGTTTTAGGTTCGTAGAACCAAAAATTATGTCATCAACGTAAATTTGCCCAAGCAATATGTCTTCCTAGTTTTAGTTATGAACATAGTTGGATCAATAGACCTTTTGAGAATCCTCGATACCAGAATTGGAAGTTCATCATACCACGCTCGTGGGTGCTTTGTTTGAGACCATATAATGCTTTCGCTTGAACGAGAAACTTTTCAGGATATATGGGTCAACAAATCCATCTAGTTGGTTTACAGACACGTCTTCCTTCAAAAGAGGTCCGTAAAGAAATGCTATTTTAACGTCCATTTGGTACACTATAAATGATTTGTTTGCAGCATACGCAATGAACAACCGTACAGCTTCCAACCGAGCAACTGGTGCAAATGACTCTTCGAAATCAATTCCTTCCTTTTGAGCATATCCCTTAGCTACAAGACGAGATTTGTTGCGAATGACAGTAT
Organism: Tanacetum coccineum; assembly: GCA_026074375.1. Classification (NCBI taxonomy): domain Eukaryota; kingdom Viridiplantae; phylum Streptophyta; class Magnoliopsida; order Asterales; family Asteraceae; genus Tanacetum; species Tanacetum coccineum. The sequence continues at coordinate 13,664 of BQNB010091009.1, forward strand.
TTTCCTCATCAAGTTTGTTTTTCTAGAGCCACTTTAAGTTAATGACATTTTTGCAAAGTGGTCTGTCGACTAATTCCCATACATCTAATCGATCAAACTGATAAAGTTCTTCCTGCATTGATTCAATCCATCCAGAATCAGCTATGGCTTCTTTGATGTTCTTTGGTTCGGTTCGACTCACGATGAGTGCGAACATACATATCTCGCCATCTGTTTCTAGCCAAGGTTGCAAAAATCGCTAGGCGCTCCCTGAGCGGTCGGGTAACGCCTAACGATTAATCGGTTATGCGAGGATTAATCGGATTGGATTTTTTATATACAAAATTATAATTTTAGATATAATATGTATAAGATAAGCATGGTATTTCAAAGTTCAAAACTTCAAATACTTCAAGTGATCCGATTTTTTCATTATTTTTTCCGATTTTTTCTGATTTTTTTCGATTTTGACCGATTAATCCGATTTTTGGCCGATTTTTTTCCAGGCCGATTAGTAAAAATCAAGGCGTTTAGTGACCGATTCGCTCCTAGGCGCCGATTAATCGGCCGCCTAGGCCGATTTTTGCAACACTCCCCTTTTTTGCCTTCGGCTATTACCGGCTGGCAACGCTTGGCCCAACATTAGATTTGTCTGAAAACAATACAAGCAAGGTGGCGTTCATTCAATCAAAGCTTTTATGCCCTAGCACCAATGACTCTCTTTGGAAAGAAAGGAATGCAGGGAACACTGGTTCTTGAAAGCTCTCAATCCCCCCTTCTCCCATATTGATTCTCCCTCTCGCATCGGTTCTAACATACTAACTTCTTTACCTTAGTAGTATAGACCTTTTGGTTTGAAAAAATTATGTTTTCAAGAACTGTTTGGCCTTCTTGAAAGTCTTGATGATGGTGAATTATTTTGTTTAGAAACATTTGTGGTCTAACACCATTCAGCATGGGCCTTTAACAGTATAATTTTCAAGCATGCTAGTTTTGTATCTGTCTGTCTGTTAAAACTTTGTCCTAGCATACGAACATGTTAGAACAGGCTAGCCCCTTGAAGTATAAACAGGGATTAGTTTCCATTCTTGTTTGTACTGCCAAGTACAACTTATTTGTTTTTTTATTCTTTGATCATTGTCCCATGTTTGTTTCCCTCAAAATCTGTTTGTCTTTTCCATTGTAACCATTCCCTTAGACTGATTTTGTATATGTAGTCTCATTTTGTTTTATGCCAATTTTTGACATGATAGTCACAAGCTATTATTAAGATGACTAAAAACTACCACAGACAAAACATGCTCTTTCAGTAATCTCATGGTCCAATTGTTTAGTTTGTTACCTTAGGTTTTTGACTATGTTTGAACTATCTTATCATTTTCACTAGAAAGTTTTTACAATGCTTAGGTAGCAAAACTAGGTGTTGTCAAATCTTCTATTTTCACATACAACATGCGTCATCTTCACTATCTGATCATCATATTCTTTTTCATAATAATCAGACCATACCTTAGGTTTCACTTCTATTTTTGATTTATTGACAACTAATTCAACAACACTAATTCAGAAATTTCCTGTAACAAATGTTTGATAGCCACATATATCCATGTTAAGCTTGTTGGGATTCAGTTTCACTGGATAAGTCTTTTTCTGACCATATGGTATAATTGTGAGCTCATCTATTTCAATGTCAGAGATCCAGAGGGCAATATAGTTTCCTGTCATGGGTGGATGTGTACCTGCTCTAGCATTTCACAGGATATAAACAGCTTTTTATACAAAGTTAGATTTTTCAAAATCACTGTCTTTTTGTATAAGACACTTTGTGAAGTTTCCATTTCATAACTCAAATTCCACAATATCAAAAATTCACCCAAACCCAAGCCCAAAATTTAACAAGCAGACATTACAACAATTATGATTCTATCAAAGAGTTATTGTATGAATGATTCCAAATTATCTACTATAACCTCTAAAGAGACATCTTTTTCTTTTGAGCTTAAGCCAACAAATCTTATGGAATGTTAGAACAACTATTTATCATCTAAATCTATTTTCATAAAATTTATTTATTTGTTCATACCAAAGTTGACCTAGTTGAATGGCAACTAGTATTGTAGCTTCAACTATTTAATACCCTTGAGTATAAAGCCTTTATCTCTACACTAGCATCACTAATGTTCCTCTCACTGAGCATCATACAGCCTTTTAAGATTTGCATAAATTCTTATACACTTTATATGAACAATAATATAACTGTATAGTCAGATCCAATGTTGTTAGCCATTAACAGCATAATCTTCATCTATCTTTTAAATGAGTTGTCCTGTCAATGCTTACTCCATCAGATCGGTCACTAATCTTTAGAACTCTTCTTTCTTCTAGTTCTGTTTCCCATCTCTATTTTCCAGTAATCCATCCATCCCTTCCTCCTGTTTTCTTCTTTGACTAATCCTCTCTTGCAAAATGGCCCCTGTTAATTGCAGTTGTAGCATTCCAACATTGTTTTCATCAAAACCTACAGGTTTCTTTTGCATCAAATTGTAGCTTTCTTCCAGTCTTGTTGTAGAACTTTTTGATTCTCATTGAGATCATTGCTACTTGCCATTTCAAGTCCATTTCTTCAAGGTCATATTCATCAACTTTTCTAAGTCCCCTCATGAGCCAATTGAGGACAGCTTGAATGACTTGCAATCAATGAAATATATGATGTTTGATGTTGATTTTTGTTCATGCTTTGTGTTATGACAAGAAGTAATGGAGACACCATGAAGCGAGATACTTAACATCATTAGTACCGCTGGTTTTTAGAAACAAATGCTACATTTAGGCAAGTTGGAAGATGATGCAGTAAAGACTCATTACCATCATTCTGCAAAGAACTCTTAAATTGTTTGTAAGCAAAGTCATCAAGACTGAACTAGCCTATATCCTGGTTTGTCCTCCATGATAAGGAGACTTGTAACCAGCAGAAGGTAGAGATCTTTAGAAATTTTTGATTTGCATCTTCAGTAATACACTCTGCTCCATGAATCTCTAGTTGACTGATAAGACTTTGAAATCCTCTCTCAAAGCCTTGTGGAATCCCATCTAGTTGGAACACATGATCCTTCAAAAACTGTTGCTTTAATATGGTAATTCTTTCTCTGTACATCTTTTTGGATTCATCATTTCCACCGAATCTTGATTTGATGGCATTCCATATTTCTTTTGCATCAGTCATCTTATGAAATTAGCTAGATGATCTTCTGGTATTGCCATTAGCAAGGTGGTCCCTTGCTTTTCATTCTCTTTCTCTAATCCACTATCTCATCTCTGCTGTTTTAGGGAGGCAAAATCTAATTTGTCCTTCAGTATCAGTTGTGTCTGCCACAAGCCCATTTCCATTTTGAATAACCTCCCAGATTGGATAATCTTAAACCAGATAGTGTTCAATTTTCATTGCCCTGATGCATATTCTCCCTTCTTGAGAGTAGGCAGTTTGATGGTTGAGACTGTATGAGGAGATTTGTTTGTTTCGTTGGGCCGTTGAGTTTTGTTGTGGAGTGGTGGTGTGGATTTTCATCTTGTGTTCCTGACATGTTTTGATTATGTTGTTTTTGAGAATGTATAACTAGATTATGACTGTTCTTCTTATTTAAAGTTTCTCACAAAGTCTCCTGATACCAATTGTGGTTCTTAAACTGAATGATCCTTGCAGCCTATAAAGGATGAAAGCCAAGATGTATAAATAAAACTGACTATGTAGAAACAATGACTTGAAATACAATATGATAATGCGGAAATCTAACACAAGTACTAAGAAGAAATAATGATTAACTGAATAACAACTTTGTTAAATGTTCTGAGAAGTTACAATTGCTCAACTATGATATGATTGTGTGATTTGTAATTGTCCCTATTTTCGTATATTTTCTACTATTCAAAATTATCCTTTTGTAGACCAAGGAAAACCTAAAAGTCTACATGACTTTCTGACAAATATCTCACAAATATATTTTAAATATCTTTCTCAATCGTACTAACTATTTTACTACTAACGTGTACTAACTAACCAGCATACAAACACTTTGCAACTGTCCGGTAACAAAGTAAGAAAACATTAATCCCTAACAAAGTCTCACAATTCAATACTTATAGAACAACCACGTAATTATGGCATGTCTAAAGTGAAACAAACTATTATCATATGTTTACACAAATAGTTTATACAACATAATTAGTACAATTCACGCAACGACATTTGTTCAACACACAAATTCGTTATTGCAATTTTCACAGTTTTAAAATTATCAATCTACAAAACATTGTTTAGTATAGTTTGGTCAACGGTTACAGCAAGTACCAAAAATAATACCCATTCATGGACAATGCAAGCAAGTATCATATGCGTGCGAAAGATCCACCAACCGGAATCATTCCACACTCGGGGTTAAGTCAACCTAGTAACAGGGCCACTCAAAACATCAACATCCACAATCAAACAAAACTCATAATCAAGGATAATCATAATCTCATAACCATAATAATAACAATGCTGGGGGTAGTACACATACAACCAAAAATCCCCCGAAAGTTACAATCTCCGGTTCCAAGACCGATACATGCCATCATGATGATTCTAAATTTCTAAAATAGGAATCCTAACATATTCGAATGGCTGCGGTGTTTACAAAAACAAAATACACCTGGCAGCATGACCTTACTAACTGGCACTAGCAGTTTAGTGGCTATACAAATGTTCATAATCTCATCCAAAAATCAAAATAAAATACTAATAGGACTACTAAGGTCCTGGTGGTCTTCTCTCTAAATCAGCAAGTCGCCTATCCGCCCCCAAAATACACTACATTAGTGTGCTCTCCCGGCTGCTCATCTCTAAAATTGTAGTCTGCAGTTGTTGAATCTGTGAATCTCTCTGTTGCACTGCTGCCTGCAAATCCCGCACATGCTGAGTCAATCCACCAATCACCTCCTCTCTCTAGGTCGCAGTCTGCTGACCCTGCTCTGCCTGAGTGCTAATCTGCTCAAATCTGTCCGCAGCATGAACCATCTGGGACGCCATCACCTGCTGTCCCTCAATAGCAAAAACCCTCGGGCCAATCTCCCCGATAGTAACACCAGCTGCTACCTTAGCATTACTCACCTGGATCACCTTCTTCACAAGCTGTCCATGTTCGTACAATAGGTTACCTAAGAGGGAACTCAAGTCCTCGATCACTGATAGAGGTACAGGAAGTCCAGGTACTGGGAGGGGAAAAGACTGTCCCTCAGCAGCAGTGGATGGACCTCCTACCTCGTAGACGCTTGGTGGGGGCACCGCTGGCATCGGAGGTGGTGTGACGGAAGCCATCAGCCACTACTCGTTCACCTCCCAAATCTCCTCCTCATCAAATCCCTCAGAGTCATCATCCTCAAAATCATCATCGCCAAGCAGCGTGGCAATGTCCTCATCCATATCAACCACTGGAGCGATCTCCTGCTCCTCCGCCTCGACTATCGGCTCAGCAATCTCATCAACTGTCAAGCTAACCATCGGCTCATCCGTTACAACTCCAAGCTCTCCAAGTAAGGGCACGTCTGCCTTAATCCACCTGTTATTGTTGTTCGGGTTACTAGCATACCCTGGTAGCGGTCCAGGTGCGAAGAAATCATAAGCTGGATGCGGCTCCGGCTCATCTATAGGAAAGTCGAACACTCGGTCTGGTAACAAAGGTTCGCCCATGATACTACAAAAGAAAAGGAATACTTATATTAGTAACCATCATACATATTTTTAATCATATGTAAAATTATACTCATCACATACTAGGATGGTTTCATGATATTGCATTAAATGCATAAATAAATTAAATTTTTCGCGAGATGCGAATACCGAGTTATATGTAACCATATATCATAGAACGGATGCCGTATATATATACTTATATAATCATTATTTATACCAAGTGTATCCCACTTGTCACGCACATAATATGCAATCAAAACACCACATAAGGCTTCTAAGGATCAGGAACAACACGCACGCGGATATCGGACAACGGTGAAAGACTCGTGAAAATTTTTCGAAAACAGTTGTAGTCCAAGTTTTGTAGAACGACTTAATTCACTACAACTCGTGCTCTGGTACCACTCTGTAACACCCTCAAACTACGATACGCAACGGAATACAACATTTGGGGTGCTACTTCATAATACGTACACACGAGTCCCAGTAAACGTTCAAAGATACGTTTATAAAACATAATTTATTTTATTTATAAGAGAAACATTAGAGTTACATAGGTCTCAATGCCAACGTAGAAATTTATTTCTAAAAGTCATAACACGAATTTGTTTCTAAAACATTGTTTTAATTCATGACACTACATCACCGAGACACCGTCCTTGATTTCTGCGTTCCGTCCCGTTCAACCATCAACAGCAATTAACCTGAGATACATGCTTAAAAACGTCAACAAGACGTTGAGTGAATTCATAGAGTTTACAAATACAGTTAGAACGCATATTTGGTTCAACGAAACATATAACATTGCTCGTAAGACAAGTTATAAAAATAATGAATTCCAACTAAATGAGCCCGTGTACCGAAACTTAACACATTCATCCCGTAGGATAAAATAATGTCCGAGAAGTATACCACTTCTCCTAATACTAACTACAAAATGTCCGTTATAAGGTGCTCACAACTGATTCAAACCCCGGACAGGGTTGTCAAACCCAATAGATATACTTAATGATTAGCGTTTACCTACAACAAGGCAACTAACGGTAACACAGTAAAAGACATATACTCAGTAGTGAATGGAATCATATTAAGCATCAAAAATTTTAACTTATGAATTTACTTGTGTTTTTATAGGGCCTTGATCCAATTCTTGGGAAGAAAATTATAATGATTATGCATGTGTTGGAAATTCAAAAATTTGGGTTGAGTGTGTTGGGAGCCATAGCCGGCTATAGGAGCTAGAGCATGCATGTATAATTTTTTTTTGTAAACTTTTATTACTTGTATTTCTTTTGTTAATTCACAAATGTAACTTGTACACAAATTAAGAAAAAGTAAATGTTAAACGCGAGTTTGGCCAAAGTCGAGGAACAAGGACGACGTTAGATCCTAAACTTCACTTAATCGAATTAACGATCAATCTTTCATATATATAATACCACGCTTAATTGAAAACTATCTAAATCAGGAAACCTTCTATTTTTGAGAAGGTTGCTATTTTTGGAAGCGTTTACCATTCTTAGTATGAATTCGTCTTCTATTATATTTAATAATAATATCTAGTCATTTCTTGAACTTTTCGACTTCATATTGATTATATTATTTAGCCCGTACGAATATTTCCGTATATTACCAAAGTTTCCTATTTTTAGAATCTCCCTTGCTTGCAACAATCGTTAAATCTAAGTTATTATACTAATAACAATAGTAGCGTTTAATTACTTTTATAACATCCGATAAGTTTAGCATTAACCCGTTGACTTTCAAAAGTCAACGTTAGACTTTATTTAACTTTGACTTTTTATACATATTTATAATTAAGTCTGACTCGCTCCAAACGACCCGTTATATCACATTTTCACGACTCGGACTCAAAAGAGATTTTATGTAAAACGACATTTCGGACAACCTTTTAGCTTTAGCCGAGACTCGAAACTCGACGAAAAATGACCAAAATTCCCCTGCAACTTTATGCAGGAACTTTGACTCTTTTAATAAAAACACAGACTTTGACCTTAGGTTTTGACCCGTTATTACTCGATTTTAAGATCAGCGAGCCTCGCGACAAAGTAAAGCTTCATTCCGAGCAACTTTCGTGTTTCGCCGGAAGGCCGAAACGGACTTGAAGGTGCTAAAACAATGTTTTAAATTTCTTACAGCACTACCAATTTTCAAACACGTGCGAATTTGTACAACTTCAAATATATAACTCGTTTAGCTCTAATTTCATCGTTATAGGAGTCTATAATCTCCATTATTATGTCAAACAATCGTCTAAGCAAGGTATATATCTTACTTTTTTGTCACAAAAACAGATTCATAAGAATCTCGACCCTCGTGTACCGTGCCAAAGTTTCTGCCCAAAATCTACTTTTTACAAAGTGCGCCAAAATTTTAACTCAAAAACTCATCTGCGGCACATCTAATATGGCCTATAATTCACATTAAACTCGCTCAATCGTTTTATAACATCAACTAACTAATCGGCGCAAGATCTTGTCGATTTTATCACATGCAACAACTAATATCATTCAATAAACGAAAATGAACAAAACAAAAATAAAAAGAACGCTTACAATGCTATAACAAGCAAGATCAGACTCGATAAATGGTCACACTTGGTTCCTTTGTTCTGTTGGCCGTGACTTTGAACCACCAAACCAACCCGAAACCAAATCAAATCAATCCAAATCAATTCAAACTAAACTAGTTAATAACGAATAAAACAAAATACACCTTGGTGTACCCCCTTACTTGGTTCGAACCCTCAACCGGACCCAAAACCTTAACCCTTTTTAACTCAAACTTCCCACTAATATTTTTCCCACTAACCTTATTAATCTATTACTTGAACCAAAACCTTTTTATTTAAATAAATCTAAACTTGCTCAAACCTTAATGCATGCCACCTTTTCTTCCATAGATGATCCTAAATAATCCTTCTAAACAATATGGAGTGACTAGAAAAATAAAAACACCAAAGGTTTGTTTGGTTGGGGCTCGTTCGAACCAAAAAGAAGAGAAGGAAACAAGAAAATCAATTTCACTTGTCCCTAACTTGAGCTATAACATTTTTGTGTGAGGTTTAGATGTATTTTCAAGATCAAAATTTATAAATGGTGAGTTTGTTTGTGTGGGAGTATTCGGCCGGACAAGAGATGACAAAGAAAAGAGAGAACAAGTTTTCTTTTTGGACTATGAGTTCTATGTGTTTATGAGAGTGTTTATATCTAAACTTGGAAGCAATCAATAATCATTATGCATGTATGGGGAAATCAAAATACATAGAGTGTGTTTATGTGATAGGTGCCGGCAAGAGGGGGCTAGCATGCATGTATTATATTTTTTTTTGCAAATTAATTTCTTACATTTTCTTGTATAAAACTTAATAAAAGTGAGAAACTGACAACAAATAAATAACGTGTTACACATTAAATGCGAGCCTATGATGTCCAAAGGGTCAAAGAACAAGGACGACTAGGTTCACAAAATAAAATCTACGGTCGATAAAATAATACCGAGCGCGTCGTAGATTTATTTTAAACGATCTTTACACGATTAACAGAACGCGTGTGGTCAAACGGTGACTCGCGAAACGTCAAAAATAAAATTTTCAAATTTCCGTCCGTAATAGAATACGAAAATAATTATTTACGACATTTAAAATTTAAATGTCAACGTTCGTTCATACGAATAGATAAAATAATAATTATGACGTCGGATTACGATCGTCATACACGTCGTGAAACTCGGGTTGTTACATTGGTTTTGTTTATAAACTCGATTGCTTAATTTATCATCGTATGCTTGTTTAAGTTTAACAATTTTATACTTGTTTTATGGTGCTTTAATATTTGAACATCATCATTCAACTGGATCTATGTGATACGGACCACACTAATCTAGTTGCCAAGAATAACGTCTCCATAATAGTGATTTATACATCTAGAAATCATAGAATCACAAGTATTGGTCCTTCTAAACCGTGCTAAGGATACCTTCTGGCTTTAAACTAGTTTAACGGGAAAAAAAATATTGCCTTTGGTTTATTAAACAAGTTGACTAGCAGGTGAACCTAGATAATTCAACAAATAACGTTATGATTTTATTGGATAGTTGGACAAGTGGACTACTAGTGTATAAATCGTCGTTAAGCAATAAGTGGGTAAAGTCTCTATGAGGTAGGGTTTAACAAGATCACAATTGCTTTAATCCCTAAGATAGATTATAATCAGCAAATAAGGATGCTTTATGCAGATACTTTAATTGTGACAGAATTAATGTGTCTAGGTCTTAGGATGAAGTCCCGCCTAAGTCTAAGAATGATATGCCTCTCCGAGATAAGTAATCATTACACTGAATAGACAAACCAACCTTCTAATCGGATTAATAATGGCTAATACAATTTTCTATTATAAGGCTTGATCGCTCTTTTATCTTTGTGATACATTGCTATGCCGTGGGTTACCGTGTCTTTAAAATTGATTGTAGTCACCACCAAACCCGTGCTAGTCTCTCAGGCTAAAACAAGAAAACCTTTTAACTGGTAAGAATTAAGAGATTAAGCTAACAATAGAATAGAGCATAGGTTTGACTTAGATTAGAATTAGCTTAGATTAGTAAACCAAAATATTAATAAATTAAGAAGATATAACCACGTCTTCAAGTGTACGACCCCATACTCTGTACCAACCAAATCAACACCGACCGTGTAACAACTGCCCAGTTAAAGTGTTTGTTTATTATAGGTTAAGTCGGCAAAATATAAATTTAAAACTTGAATCATAAAAATATACAAACAACGACAACACATCAAGTTTTTGGCGTCGTTACCGGAGATAAAAAATTAATCTTGTATATTCTGTATATTTTGTATATTTGTTAGTTTAATTGTTTGCTTGTATATTTGTGTGTTTAATTTAATTGTTTTCCTAATACACTATTCAGTCTAAACTCGCTAAACACGGCGTACCCTTCTAATGGATAAGCGTATCCAACTTTTCTGCCAATACAGCGTATTCAATCAACTGATAATATGGCGTATTCACTTCCATAATTGGAGAATACGGCATATCGATCATCTAAAAAATAATAGAAACAAAGTTTCATATTTGATTTCGTGCTAAAATTTTTTCTATCCTAAAAGAGCCTATCCTACTGATTGTTTATCCCTTGTTTCAAGTAGTGCATGACAAGGAGTGAAAAAAATGAACTATTCACACCTTTCAAGGATCCGGAATGAGAATTTTGATCATCTAGGAAGCACTTCAAGACACTAAGTCTTGACGAATCGAGATCTCCTGATTTCGATCTATTTTCTGACCAAGAAGAATATTCGAAGGAAGAAGTTGCGAAAACAATGGTGAAAACTATAGAACATTACATGAGCAAAACTTAAGCCGACTATAAATCGGGAGTTGCTAGGCCTAAGATCGAGGACAAGAATAATTTTGAACTAAAAGGCCAATTTCTCAAGGAACTACGTACCAACACTTTTAGCGGTTCGGATCATGAAGATGCGAACGAACATATTAAGAAAGTTCTTGAGATCGCGGATTTATTCCACATCCTTAATATTACTATAGACCAAGTGATGCTTAGAGCCTTCCCTATGTCCTTAACTAAAGCCGCAAGTTGTTGGCTAAGACACAAGCCATCTGGTTTGATTACAACTTTGGAAGATCTGAAGACGAAGTTTCTAAGCAAATATTGGCCGCCTGCTCGTACTGCAAAGAAAATGGAGGAAATCAACAACTTTCAGCAAGAACCAGATGAAAACCTCTATTAAGCTTGGGTGCGATTTAAAGAACTCTTGATGAAGTGTCCTCAACACTATTTAACATAAATGTAGGAGGTAGTCTTGTTCTATAATGGATTGGATGTTCCAACTAGGCAAATTCTTGATTCAAGAAGAGCCATACAATCAAAGACTGCTGCTGATGCGAAAGTAGCCATCCAAGAATGGTTGAATACTCTCAAAAATGACACAATGGAACATCTAGGACCAGAAGTACTAAAACTTCTGACGGATTAGCAGCCATACAAGCACAACTCAACAATCTTGGAAGAGAAATCAAGAAAGTGAATGAAAAAGTTTATGCTGCTCAAGTAAGATGTGAACAATGTAAAGGTCCCCACTACACCAAAGATTTCCCACTCAAAGAAGAAGGGAAAACCCTCGAAGAAGCTTACTACACTCAATTTGGTGCACCTTTTCAAGGAGGGGGATATAGAGCAACTGCTCCGGGATTCTACCAAAGGAGCATTGCAAACCCTCCGTACCAAGAACGAAGGCAATCTATGGAAAAAACCTTAAGCAAATTTATGGGGGAATCGGCAAAAAGACATGAGGAGAACTCCAATTTGATCAAAGAGATCCGAGCTTCAACAAATGCGGCCATAAGGAACCAAGGAGCATCAATTAAAACTTTGGAGATTCAAGTCGGGCAAATGAGCAAGGTACTACAGGAAAGAGGATTTGGAAGTTTACCGAGCTCCACTAAAACTAATCCGAGAGACCATGTCAAGTCGATCTCGACTACTATTAAAGTTGATGCAAGCTCGATACGCCGTATTGGATCACACCAATACGCCGTATCCACTGGACAAAATAGTACACTGATGTACGAGATAAGACAAACGACAATCCCATTTCCAAGTCGTTTGAATGATTGCTACTATAAAGATAAGAAGGGATCATATGGACCGTAATTTTCGGAAGCTTACTCATATGGAGCTTCACATATCGATAAATCCATACCCTGAAAGGAGAAAGACCCAAGGAGTTTCACTTTACCTTGCTATATTAATAATTTTTGCTTTGATAATGCCCTTGCTGACTTAGGAGCTATCGTAAGTGTCATGCCTCTCTCGACCTACCTTAACTTAGGTTTTGGCGAATTAGCTCACACTAAGTTGACAGTCGAATTAGCAGATAGGACCGTGAAATATCCAAAAGAATTGCTGAAAACGTGCTAGTAGAGATTGGTAAATTTGTTTTCCCCGTAGATTTTATAATTCTTGATATGTCCGAGGATATCAAAGTGCCCTTGATCCTCGGAAGACCATTTTTGTCTACCGCCCATGCTAAGATTGATGTTTTCAAAATGAAGATTACTTTGAGGGTCGGGGAAGAGAAAATAATTTTCAAAAGTGTTAAACCTGCTGGTAGTCTAATTAAGAGGGTCTACATGCTAAGCTTAAGAGAAAGAATGGAACTTGATTTAGAAGCTAGTCTAATTAAGAGGGTCTACATGCTAAGCTTAAGAGAAAGAATGGAACTTGATTTAGAAGCTAGGCATTTAGAAGCTAGGCTAATAGGAGAGACTTTGGTGTTAAATAGATCATTAGACCCTTTATTTGGAGATTACATAGAACTAAACGATCTTAATGTACCATTAGAGCTTATGAGAGATCAAGTTGATGATTTAATGCCCACCATTTAAGAAGGTGAGGCGGTTGAGGAATTTAGAGCTAGGAATGATGCTAGAATGGTTAGCGAAATTTTTGGATATCCTAGTGATTGCGACTACGATAAGAAGATCCGTATTGATTGTGCCCATAACTTGAAGTTTTCTTGCATGATAGGTTTTGAATTTTTACACGTTAATTTTTTCCTTA